>WTSP01014650.1:92472-108005 GCA_025331215.1 Actenoides lindsayi | reverse complement strand
TTCCCTTTGAAGTGGGTCAGGTCTGCATATTGGGCCTTCTGTTCCCTTCAGAAGGGAGTCACCTATAACAATGACTCTTCTCTTTTTTTTTTAGTGGAAGATGTTTGGATGCTGAGCTTCAGCTTCCTTAATTTTGGGAATACTTACCATTGATTCATCTTCCTCACTGGCTGGCTGCACTTGCAGGGCATTATACCTGTTCTGCAAGGGCACATGGGAGGCTGGGAGAATAACTGAGGCAACACTCCTGCCATGCCGATCAGGAACTTGTTGCCACTGCTCCCTGTTGAGAGGGTGGGGTGAGGTGGACAAGGCAGGAGTTTGCTTGCTGCCTTGACCATGGACTTTTTGGTTTGTATTATGATGATGTGTCTCCCAGTGAACCTGCCTCAGGGATGGTCCAGGGGCCCCCCATTCCTGGGTGGTTTGTGGCAGGTGCTCCTGTTCTTGTTTGAGTTTCAGAGAGGGCAGAGCCTGGGTCCACCAGTCAATCTCTTCCTCAACCTCTCTGATGCTCCTAAGCCTTTCCACTTCAGTTTGCAGCCTTTCAACCTCTCCTTGCAGCTGTGCTGCTCAGCTTGAGCTGCCTGCTCACACTGTGCACAGCTCCCTGCTATCAGGGAGAGGCTGAAGTGTTCCTTGCGGCCTGTGACCTGAACCATCATGTTCTTCTGTGGGAGCTCGGTCTGAGTTCCCACCTCTATCCTGTCCAGTGTCAGGAGCACGGTGTTCATTTGCCACGTGGAGATCATTATTCTAGGACTATAGTATTGATTTATTGTAGGTGTTGGTTAGTAGTTTTTTTGTTTTGTTTTATTTTAAGGTTCTTTATTTATTTATTTTTATCTTATCATTCTTTTTGTTTGTTTGCCCAGCCCCCACGCACGCACTGCTTTGCCCTACTGGCTATAGCTGCCTTGCTGCCTGCAATATATGGACATTGGTGACCCATGCTGTGACAGAGACAGCTCTGAAAGACTGCAGCTGTGCACAACCCACACCGGAGTAGGAACACCACTGAGGAGCTGTAGCCCATGGGCAACACAAACCAGAGCAGTGAAAAATAAGGAGGGCCAAAGCAGTGGAAAAGAAACAGGAGTGAGCATGGTGTAGCAGATAAAAAGCAATACATACTGAGTCTCCTGTGCTGCCTGTTGCTTCACTAAATAAATGAGGATTGATTGTGTGTAGCCATGTCAAACATGAGACAAATTGAAACTAGGAAGGGGGGAGAAAGTCAGTTATACGTTTTGTTGGATTCCCCCCCACCCCCCAATAACCAAATCCTTGATGAGAAGTTGGTGTTAACTGACAATAAATAAAATGAAGTAAAATAACCCAACCTGATGCTGTTTTCTTCATGTCAATATTAGATATATTGGGGAGGCTTCTGCGAAGGGAAGTGGAAAGACCTAGACTAAATGGTAACCTTCCTAAGTCATTCTTCAGGATTTGACAGGGAAAAAATGCTGTGCTTAAAATATTTATCGTGGCAAAAATGAAGGCATGCTGGTGATGGACCAACTCTAGACTGAATCATAAGCAAATAAGTGGTGGTACTGACAAAAATGAGTGATATAAAATTTTAATGGAGTACTTTAAAGCACTTTTTCCTTACAGATAATAACATAGTTCTATGCTGTAAGTTTTTCTGATTAATAAGGCCAGTGAATAGTGTTGAATCAAATCTTTCCTAAGAGAGTTTTTGTGAGTTTTTTTTTCTTTCTCAGGCTCCTTTGGAGTGACTTGATTCATATACACAAAAATTGTGAATATTGTCTAAAATCTCTTGAAAATAGCTGTGTATGATTGTTAAATGCCCCATCAACATTTTCTTGCAGGCAGAGTTCTCTGTGGCCTCTGCAAGGTCACATAATAAAATTAAGATGAAGAATTATAAATGAAGCTGCTGGGTTCATTAACTAGAAAATGGAAAGACAGCTGCCAGGTTGATATTTAAGTCAAGTCCTCTGTGTGTGTTGTGGTTTGCAAGTAGAATGCTGTTAGTGTATTAGCTCATAAGTGTTTCAGTGTCATGTATCTAAAAGCTTTAATGCAACAGGTAAAAAAACACATTTTTTGAGAAACAATAATATCAAAAGGAAAAGCAACTTAATCATCCACTTCAATAAGCCTCACATTCATCTTCTCTGGAAATGCTGCATTAATTGTATTAGCCTCTCACAACAGAGTCTCTACAATCATACTCTCTAGAATACCAAATTTTCACAGTTTTAATGTACAAGATTTGGGGATTTTTATTTTTTCTTTTTCTTAAAATGCACAGCAATCTGAATTTATCATTATTAACCAACACCTTATTTGATGGTGGTAGAAGAAAAGGAATTGTTGTACTGTGCCTGTTCTACTTTCAAAATTATCTTCAGCCTATTGAGTACATTAGTACTATAATTTTTGATTATCCTCAGTTATCTTTCTTATGATTCCAGGGAATAAATATGAAATTTCTGGAGCATGCAGAACCCCCAGGCCTGCCCAAAAGCATAGTGTGTTGTTAGTACAGTACTACAAGGTAAGGATACCTGCAGGCACTTTAGAAAGACTGTCAGCTTCGCCAGAAGTCCTACTTGAATGGCATTCAGGCAAAGCTTAGGTCATAGTGTCCTACCTAAACACAGACTAAACACAGCCACACTTGTTCTTGACAGTTTACTCAGTGTATCATACAATCCTGACACAATTTGGTTCAGATCAATCTGCAGCTATTGAATGCTCCTTAGACTCCTTAAATATGATAGACAAACATGGTGAGGATTAATGAAAAAGAAATGTGATTCTTTGTTGATTTGGAGATATTTTTAATTGAAAAAAGAAAACAGATTGAATACATGATGATCATATGCACCACTGACCAGCATGTTTTCTTATGTGATTGACGTGGTGATCCTGAGAATGAAAACACAGTGCCAGTCATTCATACAACTCCAAGGAATAGTGGGTGATAAGTAAGCTTGAATGATTTGTTTTAATCTAGTTTTGGTTCTAGTCTTGTGGCCATCAGAAGAAAATCACATAAAAACATTTTTTAGATCAAAAATTCTGTAATCTCTAATTTTTTTCTCAATAACATAAAGAAAGCATTTGTGTTTTTTATAAATATATATAAATATATTTATTACACTATTTGTTTTGAAAGCTAGAAGGGCTATATTCACAAAACTAGCAGTGAAATTTCATATTTCACCAGACAATTCAGATTACTAGTCCAGAATGTAGGTGGTCTTAGATTCAAGTCCTTTTTCTTTGTCTTTTATGTCACAGAAGAAGGTGATAATATGAAATCTCCTGGACACTATATTCTGGGGCTGGACTTTCTCATATTTTCCATTTGATGTTTTTTAATTATTTGATTTTATGGAGAAATAACTGCAAGGATGTATACCAACTCTTTATTAAGAGTTCCTTTAAATTAATAAATAATTCTTAACACTGCAACAAACATATGCCCTAAATTAGGCAATTTTATGACTTCCCTCCCCTCTGTCTCCCCAGGAAGATCCACCTGTTGAATATATGTTCCATTTTCTAAGATGACTCAAAAAGCATGTTTGATAAATTTGCTATTCACCTGAAGATTTTTGGTCCAGTTTAGAGAACATGACAAAGAATAGTACACTTGAAAACTGAATAAAATGAGCACATAAAGAGGGTTGTTGGTTTTGATGCCCATCTGTATTTTGTATCAGGTTTTTTTTTTTAATGTTATCTATGTATATTAGACATGTATATAGCTCTGCACCTTGACCTCTACAGAATATAAAAAATCATTTCAGAACATCAGATATATTCATCCAAGATAATATCAGTAAATAAAGGAAATACATGGGTAGGAAATCCACAGAAAAAATTAGATCAGCTCCTTTTGTTCTCTGGCTGTAGCATGCATCTAATGGCTGCAACCTTGTAATTTTGGTGATGATGTGAGATATGAAAAATTGGTTTGCATGCATACTTTCCTTCTTTGTATGCTGAGAATGTCTCCAAAGATTCTTCTTTTTTAGGTAAAAGTAGCTGAGACTTCTACTTTTTGGTGTTTCAGAAAGGACAAGAGAGGTATGAACCCAGTACAAAAGTCTCATCTGGAAATGGAAAGAAATACTGTCATTCTCTGGCTGCTTTCTGTCAATTATAATATAACTTAGCTCACAGACCTAGTGTTATGGTGGTATTAAAGGATATTTGGATTCTAGTTTACTAAGACTTTTCAAAGTATAAATGATTTTTAAAAAGCCTGTCAGTAAGTGAGCCTTTTAAAACACACCAACTTCTCCCTACTGGCAGTGGGGTTTTTAGTTGAAATTCAGTAAAACATCTCTGTGGAAAAGGTAGCATCATTCTACAGCATGCCACCAAAGAAGAGAACATTTTATGACTTGTTAAATTGCCAGGTGAGAAGCTCAAATCCTAGTGGCTTTAAACAATTTTAATCAAATCAAATAAACTTAAAATAACTCTTAAAATCAGGCTGAAATTGTTATGTCATACTGTTAACTGAAGTAGCTGCAGAAGTAGTTCAATTTAATCCAATTTTTTAAAAAAATACTTTTTCATTTTAACTGCAATGTCATCATGGATTGTGAGAGTCTAAGGTCATATAAACCAAGAGGGCCAGAGAAAGAACCAAGGAGGTAAAAATGCATTCAGTGCTTTTAAATGATAGGAAAATTTGTGACTTTGAGTAGAGTTTCATAACAGCTATACTTCAGCAAAGTTCAACTTGAAGGTAATGGAGTACAAAATAGTCTCCCATTGAGGACTGACCATATGAAATGGCAACAGATGAATGCTACAGTTTTTAAAACCACTGAAGCATGGCCATGAGTGCAATTTGAGGACTGGCATTTACAAATAGCTTGAGGGAAAAAGAGAAGCAGGTTTAGATTATTGTATGATGTAAATTGGGATGAAAGGAGCTTGAGCACCACCTTTCAATAATAAAAATACAACTATTTTAAATTAACTTGTTCTATGCTGATATGCTTGATTCATGGAGTAAATACAGATGTCAAGAGAAATCAAGCGGTGGATGATAGTGTGCACTTCTGAAAATGGGGTCTTCTCCATGTGCTGTGGAATCACTGAGCTAAGGTTCTTATGTGAACCTTGTTCTCACTCCAGCTATATTTGATTTGCATTTGGATTTTGGCACCTTGTAGAAAAGTCTCAGCTCTTTTAATCTTACCTTTCAAGAGTCCCAAGACTGATACAAAATTCATTTCAAAGTAGTGAGGTTTTTGCATACATCCCTGTCAAAAAGATGCTTATTTCAGGTAAACTAAAAAACCCCCAAACCCTCAAAACCTTGGTCCTTAAACTAGAGTAAAGCAAGATCCTTTTTCTTCCATTCTGTTTCATTTAAAACTACTACACCATTAGATAGAAATGTTATAAACTATTCTTACCTGAGCTGCTTTTCTACCTGGAATGAAGCCTATGAATTCCTTGTGTGCGGATAACTCCATGTTAAGACAATTTCTTGGGTCAGTTCTAGCTTTCATCAGTCTGTGTACAGACTTCCTGACTAGAAATTGTATCTTTGTGTTTAATAGATTTTAATACTCTTTTTGCTCATGAATTTGTCTAACTGCTTTTTTAACCCATCTCAACTGTTAACCCAAACGATATTCTGAGCAGTAAGTGCTACAATATAATTATATGATACATGAAAATATATTTTCTTCTGTTTCATGCATTGTGGAAAACAGTGAATTGTGGAAAACTGAAGTATTTCTATTTTTTTTTTTCTACAGCTCATTAGTTATGATATAAAGCTATGTTGTATCTTCTACAGTTTTCACATTTTTAAGCTCCTTGTTGACTGACTTTGTCCTTGTACGGAAGTTTAAAACCTTTACTTACCTTTATTCTTTCTATCTTTCTCCTTTGTACTTGGACAATTATCAACATGAGAAGATAAAAAATGCTCCTGTTCAAAATATTTACACAGTAGCCAAGAGATATTTTTTGCTTCTTTTTTTTCACCTCCACTCCTAATAATTCTGAATGGTTTTTCTAATACATGTTGAACACTGAAATTTTGAAGGACTTATTCACTATCTTGAGTGATTTTTAATTCAGACTTTACTTTTGTCTGTGTACAGTTGTTTGTTTTACTCTGTGTATTATTTCACATTGAATTTCATCCCATCATCTAGTCTCTGAGCTTTGTGAAATTCTCATGCAGCTCTTTTGAGTTAAATTTAAATTTTCTGTACCTCTGTAATAACAAGAAACCTTTTTATTTCACTGTTCTCTCTGTTCACTGCATCAGATGCAAATGCATCTTGGGAGTACAAGTGCCCACACAGACATCTGAACAACATTTCCTTTCTCTGACCATAAGGTAAACTTTAGTAGTACTTAGGTAGTTAATTATATAGAATTTGACTAGTAAATTACATACATAATTGAAACTTCCATGGTTTTATAAAGGATATTTTAAAATCTTGAGTAGACTATAATATTGCTGATTTACTACTACTCATTCTTTCAGTTTATTTAAATCTCTGTTCTATGCTTGGGAACAGTTTCTCAAACTTATTTCTTCACAAAGATCTAGCATAAAAACCTGCTAAGTCTTTCTCTCTAATGAGCACAAGAATGTTCATCATAATGAACTGTTGCTAAAACCCAAGAATGACTATTCTATAGAAGATGTATTTTATGAGATGTCAGAAAATGAGGCCCTGTACATTTTGTTAGATACTGCAGAAGAATCTCGCCTACTATTTTAAACTTTTCTTCAAGAGAAGTTGCTGGTTTGGGTTTTGGGTTTTTTTAAATATTTCTTCCTTTTCTGATTCTGGCATGTTTATCACAGGTTTAAATAAGGGAAACATTGATGTCCTTTGCCTATAGGAGTAAATTCTGTTCTTTTTAGAAACAAATATGTAGTATTTTTAATTTATTTTCTCCTGACATTTAATAATATATTTCTCATTATCTGTTTGGATTTAACCTCCAAGACTCTACACAAACTCTAGCTAGAAGGTTCTAATTCAGAACTTAATTTATATTGGTTTGGAACAACTTTAGCTTTGTGCTAAAGATTAGCCTTAAGGCCATTTCCAAAAGGTAAGTACTACCTTATATGATGGCAATGTTAAATATACAAAACTCTCTTCTCTATAAGCTCAAAACACTAATGTATTTTTGTATGAGGAAGTAAATAACTTTCAGCTGGTAATGGTTTTCAGCCATTAGTGACCTGGACTGAATTTGAACTTGTGACCTATATGTGTACTGTGGCTTCTTAATCATAACTGTAGAGCACCTCAGACCAAGCACTTCTCTCTCATATTCCAATTGTTTTTTGACAAAAAGGAGTTTAGTCAGATATTCTTCTTCCCTCTACTATGGTTACAATTTAATAGGCGTCACAGTGTTATATGAGATATAATTTTGAAATTATTTCTTCTTGTCTTGTATGAGAATAAGCTATATCAGGAATCAAATAATAACAGTCTATTGGGAATTCTAGTTGATTAATGACTGAGAATTGGACTGAATAATACTGAGCATTAGTGTAACAGTTTACATGTTCAAAGCACTGCAAAAACGTTGTCTAAATAAAACAAATGTGGCTCATTAAGGAATGTGTTCACATGTATTCTGATGAGACAAACAGGCATGCAAAGGTGCATGACAAATTACTTAAAAGTTTCTCCTTTTGCAAAGGGAATGGTGTTTGAAATTTGGTTCATCCTTTTCCAACATTTTATATTAGAATGTTTGCTTCTTTTTCATTAGTGGAGTAAGAAGACATCATTAGGCTGTCTCTTCAGGGTGGGTGAATGTGTATTGTAGAAAAAATAATGTTGAAGTTTATGACAAATATTCTGCATGGCATTATTATTATGTGAATTAACACAGGAAACTTCAGCTTTAGCATTTAGCAGCATGTGGTAACGAATATTAATTTCCTTATTTAAAGGCTAAGTGCTCCTTCAAGCCCACTTGTTACCACTCCCAAACAGAATAAATAGGGAACTACCTCTAAGAAAGCTACTAGTTCATTTGATAAATATTTTAATAGAAAATCTGTTGCTTTCATAATCCTATGCCTAAGTGAGCAGTCAAGAGTGGATTTAAACAACATTTTTTAATAACACAGAGACTTTTCAATTCTAGCTTTTTTTTTTTTTTTTTTTCCCCAGTTGGAAGAAACATTTAAGGAAGCCTTGGCAAATTATATAAATCTTTGGCCAAGGTGTGTATGAAGATTGCTGAGGCATTTTTTACACCTGACCTATGTATTACAACTCCAGACTCACCAGCTCACTGAGGCTGACATAATCATATTACTCACATACAATTTGAAGCAAGGGGTAGTATTTAAATCCATATGATATTTAAATAATCTTCAGAAATCAATATTCTTTTTATGCAGCAGTCCCTTTTTTGTGGTTAGAGCCACTCAGGCTCTTGAGAAGTCACCTTTAACTACACAGAGATGCTACATGCTGAGAGACTTCCTGCAACCAAAAATTGCGATTGTAAGAAGAATTTTTTACTAGTCCAATTCTCTGGATAATCTTAGACTCTCAAGAAAAGACAATGAGTTGGGCAGAAGGACCATTGGATTTTTTTTTCCCAGCAGATGCCATTACTCTTGCTGAACTCCCAAGCCTTTCCAGACATTCAATCCTGATACTTAAGAGTTCCTTTGTTTGCACTTGACCACTTGCTTTGTCTTCCATGTCCTGTAACTTCCTCACAGGAGAGATACTGAAGTCTCGTTTCCTACCTGCTTTTATACTTCCTCCTAGAAGGTAAGAGCTTCCTGCATAAACAGAATGAAAACACAGTCTTTGTATACAATAAGAAATACATGGGAGAGGAAAATCCCATTTCGCTCCTGGGCATTTTGGAGCACATCCACACAGCTCAGTATTGACAGTCACTACTCACTCCATCCATTCTCCTACACAGTAAGTTACAACACATTTCAGGTATTACTGTATAGAAGTCTTTGCAACTGTCTTTGCACAGCAGAATTTGCTCTGAGTGCATGAGAAAATCCAGAGCACTATCTTCACTTGATCACTCAGGTGTATGTTACTTAGGACATAGCTAAACATTGAGGACACTGAAATACCCTAGAATGATTAACCTTATTTTCCTCCTTAAATGCAAGCAAACAAACATAAACACAGCATAATCAAAATGGCTTCTTAAAAAGAAGGGCTTAGTCCAGCCAATGATTTATTCTGGTGAGCAACTCTTGTTCTTTTACTATCTTGGAAATACCTTTGAGAATAACTTGCTTGTTTAAAATTGAACTGATCCCACAAATAGAATACAGACTCAGCTTCCATAGATCTGACTTTTATATTACATTGACACATTTTATTCAAAAGTTACAGAAGAGGACACAAGAAAAGTAATAGACTTTTGTTTTATTTATACTTTTCAATAAATTATTTTATTTAGTGATTTTATTTATTTATTTTTAAATCAGAGTTTCTGAGTTTTGAGGTTCTATTGATTTATTTTTGTTCTGTTCCTTCCCTATGACCACATGTGATTGCAGGAACCATGTGTGACAGCCCAGAACTTTCACTTTCTATTAGAAGAATAGACTTGCTCATCTTTCCATCTTTATACAATACAGCCCTGGAAAACACACACAAGATCTCAAATGGCACCTGAAGAGAAAACTTACAGAATGTAATGTACATAAAGGTTAAAATAGTCTTCCTTTACAGCACAAATGCTACACTTTGCAAGTAATAGATGGTTTATAAATATTCCCTTTTATTTTGAAGTTCTAAAGTATAATCTATGAATTGAAGGACAATTCATTCCAGGGGAAGTTAAAAATTCCCTTATACCAGTCAGAGCCCCACCAGAATAAAGCAAATCTTAGCAGACAAGAAATCAAATAACTCAGTATGAAACAACAAATCTAAATCAGGAGGTGACCCCAAGGAGACCAAGAAAATATAGAACATTTCAGCAGATGAAAAGGTAACAGGTGGACAGATATAGTCTGAGTAAAGCTGTCAACATTTGAAAAGTGCAATAAAAGTGGACAGCATGTAAAGTAATTACAAAATTCAATTTCAGGATGAAAATCAATGTTGAAACTGCCAGATACAGTCGGAATAAGAGGAGCAGGACTTTAAAGCAAGAATTGTATGGGATTTCCTCCAGCAGTGTAGTAAGGAGATGTCCATAATTTACTTTCAGAACCTTCAAACCAAATGTAATTTTCATTATTACTGACTTTTTTGATCAGCAGCTGATTGTCTGAAACTAAAGACAAATTTTTTCCAGACCACCTTTTTTTTACCTGCCCTTATTGACTTTTTCTGTTCTCAGAAATTTTTCTAAGGCTGTGTTTACTTATCTTATGCTTGTTGCCCTACAACATGTTCTTTTGTATTCTTGATATTTTTATTGTCACCTTAGTTTGATTTGTTATTTCATAGTCATTTGTATGATTACTTGTCTGGTGAGATAATGTGCCTCATTTTTCTTTCTTTTTTGGACTGCTTATTCAATTTTCTCCTTTGTTTTACTGGAGAAAGAACTGTACTGCTGAAAAATCTTGTCATCATGAGGATTAAGGATGTTCACGCCCTTCAGATCAATCATTCATCAGTACATTTCATCTATTGCAGATAGAATTTTTTTGCACATACATGACAAAGATGACACCCAGTAAGCAGCAAGAATCACCACACTTACTTTTCACATCACATGAGATTTAATGAATTGCTCTGTGCAGGACCTGTGCAAGATCCTTGGAACTTGTGTTCTTCAAGTAGAATTAGGTATATTTCACATGTATTATTTCTTAAATATAGACCAAAGAGTGGTGTTCAATATTTATTTTTAGTAGTTTTTAGGACAACTGAAGGCTGATAATGTTTGCAAGTGTGCTTTTATAATCTCTTAACTAATTCTATTACTTAATTCCTATAAAGTTTCCTTCTATATCCTTTAGACAGAAAGCAAATATTTTTCTAGTCCTCTCCAGTTAGAAAAGAACCTTGAAAACCAAACCAAACCAAACCAAACCAAGCCCAATGATAAAACTTCAGAGAGAAGCAAAATAAATACCACCCCCCTCAAGGATACTTAGAACACCTGCCATAAGTATATTCCTACCCTGTATTTCTCCCAAACTTCAAATTATTATGTAATTTTTTAACTTTTATAGTACATTATCTTTAGCAGACTGAAATCTGCTTTTTGTGAACTAGTTAATAATACAATTATTTTCTTTTGACTCTTGGAGTATAGGACCATGAGACTTTAAGAAATGTCATCCTCAAGAAGCATTATTATGCAGTCCAGGAGATGGTTTGTCACTTCAGAATTTCAGAATATGCAAGGCATGTTGATCTCATTATATATCATTCTTCTTGGAATAGGTACTTATATAATCTTTTCCTAATATTCTCTTGTAAAATGTTGAGATAAGAGTAGATGTCATATGTGCTTATTAAATGCTAATTTGTCCCTAAAACTCTGCCCTTCCTACTTTTTACAAACACTAATTAAATCCCTAGACCATAATGATGTCATAATCATTTTACCAGGGAAAGAGAAGGCCAGTTCTTCTCCTTATGTTATTCCCCATGTGTAAATTTCCCTTCCATGTCTCTGTTTTGTTGTTGTTGCTTGTTATTTTTTTTAATTTCAGATTTAGCATTGCCAATTAATTTTCTTTGGACTACATCAATGCTTCTGTGATTGTCCTCTGGATTTAATATTGCAGTCTCAGAACTGTCATTGCAAATCCAGCTGGTCACTGGTTCTACTGAAATAAGCTATTTGCCAGTACATGTGTTTAGGAAGACTACTTTGTATCTTATTCTAGTCCTTTATTTTGTTCCATAATGCCTTACACAAATCCCAGCATAGACTAAATTACTAAACAAGAAGTAGCTGGGATATACTCATAACTAAAAGTATGTATTAAAAGAACTGCAGAAACAGATTAAAGTTTCTGTGAGATAAGTCTTTTACTTCAGATAGAGTTGCTCAAAACAGAAGATGACTTAATACATAAGGGATGTAAACTATGTTGGTTTTTTCTTTACCATGTCACTTCATGAAGGTTCTATCTTTCCTAGCATTGAACTTTATATATATATTAATATATATGTAATATATAATATAGTTATATTATAGAAATAATATTATACTAATAAATAATAACTTGAAGTCCAAATATTCTTTTAATTCCAGGCCATATTGAAAAGCAGACAAATTCAGTGCCCATTGTCCATCCGTGCAGATGTCAAATACCAGGAAATTGTAACTCTGTGAAAGATTTTATGTTCTCAAATAAGAGAAATGTATTTTCTTTTTGAAGAAAAAAACCCACCATTGTCTCGGATAGGACATGTTTCTCACACCTTCAATCTAGCAGTAGCCCAAAGAAGTTGTGAAGTTGTGATGCCACATCACTGGAAGTGTTCAAGGTCAGGTTGGATGGGACCTTGAGCAACCTGATTGAGCAAATGATGTCCTTGGCAGGGGGATTGGAGTAGATAATCTTTAAAGGTCCCTTTCAGCTCTATTATCTATGGACATTAGGCTAAGCAAATGAGTGGAAACACAATGTAGGAATCATGAAGTGAAACGTGGTACACTCAGAACAGCTGAAGTTCCAGAAAATTTGAGCACAGTATTTCAAATGTATGTGCAAAATAAATCCAATTAAGTACATGTGCATATGAGGGTTTGGGTGAAAGATACGTTATGCTATGTACTTGTATGGGACAGTACCTAACATCATTAGGTTATGGTGTGGAGTTGAGTCTTACAGCACTAAATAAGTTGTGTTTACCATAATATCAGAGAAATGCCAGGATCTCTGGATATAATGAAAGACTTTTCCACCTTGTAAGGAAGATATGCACTGAGAGCAAGGTACTTGTTCTGAAAAACAACTTCTTCAAGTAGTAGATAAGGGGATGTTGTTGATTTCTTTTTTCCTTCACAGTTTTTGTCTGCTTGCGGTAAGCTGTGTCTGAAAACTCATCCAACTGAATCATCTTGAGTCATCAGAAATCTAGGCTAAGGAATCACTGATTGAGGTTTTCAGGACTGCAAGTTGATACTGAAGTGCCTAAAGTCCACATAATTTTGATGGAAGTATTTAAATATTTATTAAAGAGGATTGTTTGTTTGTTGTTTTGTGTGGTTTGTTTATTTTAGACCTGTTAGTCAAAGCCTGAGTATTTGTGAGTGTTCACGAGCTCACTTTTTTCAGGTTAAATGTCTCCCCAGCCTACATACAACAGTAGCATAGTAATAACAAGTTTTAAAAGTAACATTGTTTTGGTTAGCTTCAAAATTGGTATTGCAGCAAAGGGAGAGGTAGGTCAGTATACCTTGCAGACCTTTTAAATTAACAGCTTGCATAATATTACTTGCATTACCAGAGATTGTTTCTTTTATATTGGGTGAAAAGATATATAATATACATTCAAGTATATGGAAATAATTTAGAAATGACATTTGCTCAGTGACAAAATTTTTGAAATGCAATGCACTATATCTTTTTGTCTTTTAATTATACTACTACCTAAAGTACTTTATTTGTCTTTACTGACTGCTAATTCAAGCAAGTTTCCATCTGACATCCATTTAACTAGAACTTATCTATAAAATTGTCCCTTTCAAAACAAACCATAAAAATCACGATTTGAGACTTAACAATATCACATTGGGATACAGACTATTAAGTTTCCACAATCCTAGTGGGGTTTTTTGTCAGTGTGACTACCCATCTAAATGAATACTTAAGTTTACACATTAAATTTCAGGGAGTAATCTCAGTATATGGCCCAATGAAAGGAGAAGTCAAGAGAGCACTTTTATTTGAATGCTTTGAACAGTTCTTCTGCTGTGAAGCACAACAACTAAAGTTGAGTAATCTCACTTTCCTAATTAGTAGCACAGGGTGAAGAAACACTATGGTAGCCTTCTTTTTTTGTGTAATGAGAACAGCATCATGGCCCCAAACACATGGACTGTCAAATCTTCACTTATCTAGTGGCAGATCTATAAACAAGAAATTGTGGGAGTCTACACATTAAATTCCAATAGAAAGTTCAAAATACAGAGCTTTATATATCTATATGTTTACAACTCATAGGCATCTTGTATGGTATTTGTTATATGTCTGTTATAGGACTGATTTGTATGCAAAGTGACAATATGTAGCAGTTTAAATATATCCGTAAGGCAAAAGGAGGTCAATGTAAATTTTAAACCTGGAAAGAATATTCAATATCTTTGCATTGTATCAATTTTGAAAGATGATGATAGAGTTTTTTCTCATGGCTCAACCACTTTACTAGATTTAGATTTACCTCAGGATATGGAGAGTGTGTAAAACAAACTTTGTGTATTTTTATACAGTAATCAAAGTATTTTACCCTTGAGAGATACTGTTGTTTCCAAAGGAATGGACTGAAAAAAAATTACTTCTCTTCATAGTGTAGAAAAATTACTGTAGAATGTTGATAGAATTTATTTGTTTTAGTCTGCTAAACTCTAAGCTTGGTATAATTATCATGTCTTAAAAAATGTAAATCTATAATACAGTAATTTTTAGTTATTTTAGTTCTGGTCAATGAATGAATCCATCTGTCAATAAGAGCTGTGGCAACATTGTAGAGGGGGAACTGGTCACTAAATCGAAGACATTTATGTGGCTGTTTTAAGTAACTTGATTTGCCCAGTATCTGGTGACCGTGTTTCTACATTTATTTAATACATATGACAATTTGGCAACAAGGACTACATCTTCTCTATGTTCCATAACATTAGCTTGAAAGCCTCTTTTCTCACATTCATTAATCTTAAAACTGCCTGTCTGTTCTTGAGTTTTAACAATGCCTTTTTAGTGAGTATGATTTGTCATTTGCGAACATGGAGCTTCATTTTTGTAGCAATAATGCTGATTATTTCTAATGATTGATATATTAAAATGATGTAAATTTTTTTCCCATTAAAGCTGCTTAAAAGTGCTTGTGTCTTTGTTTCTGCAAATAATGATTACCTCTAAGGGTGCTGTTTGCTCTTGATGAGTTTGTTTTAAGTGCATATTAGAAGAGTTTTCTACTCCCACATCATTGCTGAAGGCTTAAACATATATTTCCACAGAAAAACAAACTAAAAAAGAGAAACAGCAATTCTAGAGAATGTACATTATTTTCAAGATTTGTCAGGAAGGATAAAGAGTGAGACTTATAAATGAAAAAGGAAATAAAAATGTCATCAAAAACCTCCACTCAATTACTTACCTCTGATTTGTAACAGTTATTTGTTAAATACTATTTAAAAAAGAACTTGATCTTGTTCTTGACCAAGAATCTTAATACAATATTTTTAGAAGTAATATAATTCACACATTTTTCACTACTTGCTGTTGTGGTTTAACCCAGCAGCCATCTTAACACCATACAGCCATTCACTCACTCCCCATCATTGGGATGGCGAGAGAATTGGAAAAGAAGTAAAACTTGAGAGTTGAGATAAATATA
>WTSP01014650.1:74065-92372 GCA_025331215.1 Actenoides lindsayi | reverse complement strand
ATATTTATAAAGACAGTTTAACATGACAGGGAAAAAAAAAAAAAGGGGAAAAAAATAGCAGTGCTACTAGTAATAGAATATACAAAACAAGTGATGCACAATGGAATTGCTCTCCACCCACTGACTGATGTCCAGCCAGGCCCCAAACAGCAGGCCGTCACCTCCTGGCCAACTCCCTCCAGTTTATTGTTCAGCATCACCTCATATGGTATGGCATATCCCTTTGGCCAATCTAAGTCAGCTGTCCCACCTGTGTCTCCACCCTGCTTCTTGTGCACCCCCAGCCTCCTCACTGGCAAGGCAGCGTGAGAAACTGAAAAATCCTTGATTTGGTGCAAACCCTGCTCCGCAACAGCTAAAACAGTGTGTTATCCACATTATTCTCATCCTAGATCCAAAACAGAGCACTGTATCAGACACTAGGAAGAAAACAAACTCGATGCCAGCACAAACCAGGACACTTGCATATGTTTCATACACATTGGAGGAAGAAATAATGAAATAAAGAAATAAATAGAACTGTCAGCAAGCAGAGGCGAAATGTGAAGATTCTGGCTCCTCATCATATTTGGTAGTAGCAGAATAAACTCTTATGCTCCAGAAGATCAAATTTCATGCTGTCCAGCATCATGTTAGAATCAATAGAAATGTCAGAAACTCTGTGGTATATT
Organism: Actenoides lindsayi; assembly: GCA_025331215.1. NCBI lineage: Eukaryota > Metazoa > Chordata > Aves > Coraciiformes > Alcedinidae > Actenoides > Actenoides lindsayi. Next base: position 91,701 of record WTSP01014650.1, on the reverse strand, counting down.
ATAGAGTTAAGGAAAGAAAACAAAATAAAGCTGGTGAGGAATTTTATTAAGTTCAGTAAGGGAAGCTTGGAAAATAATCTTCATTGTCCATGACCACACTGTTACAAACCTGTAATTATCTTAACAATCTACACCAAAGGATGTTTCTACTACGTTCTGAATATATAGAAAGCTCAAAGGGATAAGAAACAGGTAAATGTCATTACTTATCAAGTAACTGAAAATTACAGAAAACACTGATTTTTATGGAATGAGTGCTGCTGCTGAGAAACAAGTTACATGAACATAGGTGAAATTCCAGTTTTCAAGATAATGCCTGGAAATGTAATGTGTGTGCTTGTTTACCATTTGTAGCAGATACTTGAACTTTGTTTTGACTTTTGGATTCTTAAGCTTATCTTTTCTATCACTGTGAAGTTAGTGTTCCCCAGTAATATCTTCATCAAGAGGAACAGCATTATTTCCATCCATCCTGGTGGGAATTTAAGGTTGTAGAATCATTATGGAAGATCAAAGTGAGATTATTACGCAGGCTGGGATCAAAATGCTCCTTCTTTGATCCTTCTTTTAGTCTACTATTTCCTAGAGTTCATTAATTAAAAAAAAAATTAAATAAAAAAAATTGATGGAAGTCAAGGAACATCAAGGATAAGAATATAATTGAGCAAGTGAGTAATTGAGTTTAGTTGAACTTCCAGGACCTGTACAGAGAAATTTATTTCAATACAGCATATAAGTAACAGGTTTTTTTATCTTCAGTCTGGCTGAACCATTTGTATACAAAAGCAGCTTGCTCTTGGATGTGTTATGAAAACTAATAAAGGTAACAAAAGGGAACAGAGGGTGAGGGGGAAGCAAAGGAAATACAAGGTCATGGAAGATTTACCTAGCTGGTATGAGATCAATATCATTTTTGTAACTCATTATCCTGAGCCCAAAATATGGTATAAAAATCAGCAATGTATTGAAGTAACTACATCTTCCTCAGCAAGATTTATGAGATGAAGGGGAAAGAAAAGAAGCTAGCTCCTATACTGCCAAAAATATCAAATCTTCATTAATGTTGTGAAAGCAGCATAATTTATATTTATTTTCAATGAGTTAGAAAAATCCAATGTATTTATATAAAGCATATCTTGTTTGTTGTATACCAACAGACAAGATATGCTTTACTGTGATATCATGTACAGCATATAATTTTAAGTAGATATTTCCCCTCATTAGATATAATTAATCCAGCCTGGTTTAGACATTGTGATAGGACATCATTTAAAATTTCCTTCCTTCCTTCCTTCCTTCCTTCCTTCCTTCCTTCCTTCCTTCCTTCCTTCCTTCCTTCCTTCCTTCCTTCCTTCCACATTTTTAGCTGAGCATTTTATCTTTGATTTCAAAACCAGCTGCATCCACAAGAACTCGTTCTTGCTATGTTGTGAAAACTGAACTACAACTCCAGAAAATAATGATGAAGTGACAAGAGATAGAAAAAAATCAGGGGCCTGGAGGTTATAGGACACATGCAATATGGGTGTATTTATGCATATGGTAAGGCTGTCAAAAAGTGGATTTAGGTGTATTATGATAGGACTATTAGAAGTGTCACAAGAAGGTAATTCTGGAGAAAACCTACTTGATGTATTTTGCAAAGGGATTATCATAGTCTCTAAGGAAAATCTGTGCATTTGAAGATCCATGATGTACACATTTACATAGCTTAGTTATCCCTGCCTAGATACATTGAGAATTGACATAAAATTTTATTCGTATATGGAATATTATTTCTATGTCACTCCTGAAGAATTCACTCCAGAATAAGACCAGGATACGAGCCAAACACTTTCTATACTTCCCTCAGTTATTCAACTTGCTGTTCAGTCACATCACAAGTAGAAAGGAGAGCAGAACAGAATCTTGATACAGAAAATCCCATGAATTACCAATTTACATTTTAGGAGATCAAGAAGTGAAGTAACTTTCAAGATCAAGAAGATCTAATCTGTCACCCATATGATTCTATTTTTACCATGAGGAAACCCCAAGCTAAAGAATCTCAATTTTTACTCAGTTATAATATACTATCCTCAGTTGCTAGAAGACTGAAATCTACAGTAATCCCTTATAAACTGTCTCCTGAATTGATTTTCTGTTTTTCTATAAACAATACCTAAATGTGTGATGTAGAGGAAGTGCAAAAGTATTATTTCGATGGCATCACAAATGGAAAATATCTGCATATCTGTCTGTGTGGCCTATATTTCCTTTGAACTGTATGCATTCAATGATTGGTTCAAACTTTATGATTTCGCGTATATTTCTCCAAGGTAACTGTTGCTATCTTTCAGTCTTGGAGATTTATCTAATTCATCTTGTTGATTTAGCTTACTGAAAAAGAATTGCATATTTTTGAGGCCATTTAACTAAAAATGAATTTTCCAAGTGCAGACAAAAAACCCAATAGATCTTTATCAAATGTGCAGCATAACTCTGGAAAGTTGGAAGGTTTCAAAGAACCAGTGCCAAACACTACATATACTGAGAATACTTTATTAGATGTGTCACATTAAACAGTTCAGTATAGTTTGTGTTTTACTGTTCAAGGTCAAGCAATTATATATATATGTCTCCCCCCCCACACACACATTGTAATTGTGAATCTTTGTAATACCTGGGAAAGTACCATTAGTCCAAAATGGCCTTTTTTAGCCGTTTATTTTATGGACATATTGAATCTCTATGTAACTAATGAAAAGACAGTCTAGGATTTTGACATGTGACAGAGCAGGGTTATATCTAGTCTAAAAACATTATTTTATCAACAGTAGAGAATACATTTTATAAGATTGTTAATTTTAAAATCTGGTATTCAGCATTTCAGTCTTTTGACTGCCTCCACTGATGTGTTTTGTCACCTTCTTAAAAGTAAGCATGCAAAGAAATCTTAGATTTGGTGTAAAGTGAAAATTTTGATATAATTTACTGAATTGTGACATACCATTGATGGAAAGGTTAGAGAAAGAAGGAGAAAATATTTGTTATTCAGTGGCTTTCTCAAATACCAAATCAGCAATGCGTATACATGGTTCTATCCTGTCTTTTTGCCCTTGATATTAATTCTGTCTCACTACAAACTGAAGCCAGCTTGTGTTTTGACCTAAGGCAACTTGAATGTAAAAATCTTTTTTCTGAGGGTGAGGAAAAAAGTAACAATTTTCCTAACCTTTCCACCCAGATATCTTCAGAAAGAGCAAAGGGATTAGCAAACCAAAACCTTTTTGCTCACAGAGTTTACTTGTGGCTGAAGCAATAAGCATAGGCCAACACAAAAGAAGCTTCCTGCCCTTCTGCAAGCACATGTTTGGAGACACTTGAATGCTCTTCAGCTGTTAAAATGACAAGCCAAAGGTAATTCTTATCCCTTCGTGAGTAGATATAACAAAACTTGCGTACTAGCAAAGAGCAAATATTAAAGACGCTTTGTAGTAAAACAAGTTCACTTGAGTGTCACACGCTAATTCCTAAATCTCAGATTAAATACTTGTTCAAATAATTACAAGAAATCAACCAGTTAGTCTTGTATTGGATCAGAGCAAACTTTATTTCCAAAGTTTCTTAATACTGTGACAGTGTGACTCACAAACCAGCAGCAGAAACCAAGAACAATTGAATAGCTCTGATGCGTTTCAGAGCAGTGAAGCCTACAAATTTTGAATTTTCATTTTATAAATTTATCTATATTCCCTTTGGACAATTCCATTTTCTTCCTAATGCTCATAAAACCTTTCCACTAAGCTTCTGGGAGTTACTACTTAGTAAGGAATAAAAAAAATGGACACTATTATCAGCATTTAATCCAAGAGATCTTTAAGAGGAATTGATCTGCAAGAGATAAGTGTTCCTTATATTTTTAAAAGCAGGTTCATTTAAAGTGACATTTCAAATGAACCTGTCGTTATTTTTGAAAGTACATACACAAACTGTGTAACAGCCACCACATTTCACTTCTGTAAGTAGTAGCAAACAAATCCGAATAGTATTCTTCTGAAAAGAACAATTTCTATTTTGGATATATCGTGAACAGATACATTTTGGATTTTTAATTTATTAGTGGAATAAATCTTGCATTGCATTAAAATACCGAGGTATTAGCTGAGGAGAAAAATATTGCTGGGAAAATTAATGCTGTGGGTTTCTGCAGCAGTTGTTATGAATTGCAGCATTTAAGTGTCGGGAGTGAAGCCTTTGTACTTTTCTGTAAGGGAAGCAAAGGAGTTGGTGATTAGACAGGGTAATCTGCAGGAAGTTAGCCCAGAATTATTTGTGAGTTATTATATGGTGCATTATTCCTTTTTGGTCAGAAGGGAATACTTCCATTAAGTTCACTCTCTGTTACAGTAGGATTTGTTTTCCTACTGGATATATCCATAGCAAGTAGAAAATGGTTATCCTAAGAGATACCAAATAATATTCTGTAATTTTTTAAGAGATTCATTTTATGTTTCTTATTTACTAGACTCTTGTAATTTCTTTTTGTAATCAATATATCTAAGTAATTAAATTAATATAAAAAGAAAACTAGATTAAAAATTAATGAAATCTTAATGTCTTGGTACTGTAGCATATTACTTGAAGATATTAATTTAAAATAGTGGCATTTCAGAGACCATCATTCAGATGAAAAGTACTCCCAAGATATAAAATTCAACCATATATTCAGTAAAACTGGTTAAACTATTACTGAAGTTCACATTTATCACCAATTGTAGCTCCTTCCTAGTTTGTGAATCATTCACAATCTGATTACTGTTTTGGGGAACATGTCTTTCATTTTTGTGTATGCCTAGAATAGTTTCAACAAGCAACATGGAAACATAATAATGTTTTGACTTTTAATGGAGTGTAATATACACAGCTTAGAATGTCTTTTTCTTTTATTTTGGAGTGTTTTCTCATAATCTGGGCTCTGTCCTTTAGGACATAAAACACATTTAACACCGTGGACAATAAAAGCATTTTTAAACACCTAAAATTACATTTGATATAGAAGTTTAACCACCGTTTATATTTTAGGCAAATTTTATGAGATCTAGGGGATCTTGTGGATCTGACACTGATTTCTAAATGTGCAATATCTCAATACAATGACAGTAGTCACTACTAAAAGTTCTAGGCTTGACAGCTTTCAGGCTGTGGCTTGTGAGAAGACAAGGCATAGAAGATTATAATCACTGTAGGCTACACAATGGAAAATGTCTCATGTGACTACTTATTTATGGGTTTTCCTATAAGTTGGCTACCTTTAAATTATGGTGCTCAAATTGGTAGGAATGCTTTTGTTGTTTGGTTGGTTTTTTGGGTTGTTTTTTTTTGTCGGGTAGGTAGACTTTTCTGTGTTTTGTTTGCTACATTGCATCACTGTATTTGGAAATGCTGTACTGGATTGAAGACCTAATGGCCTCCAGGTTTAATTGAAGTCTTCTGAACTCAGCTCAAATGGCAAATTGGCCTCTTTGCAGAGAAGAATAAAATCAATATTTAGAAAAAAGAATGTACTGTACTTTATTCTGTAGAGTACATTCTGGAACTTTGTCCAAGTAAAGTTTATAAAACATTAATGTTAGATAACCTTTTTGAGGAAAGGAGCCCAAAGTTTTATGTATTAAACCCTTCTTTCAAGTGTGCCACTTCACAGGCTGTGCTTTCTAGTTGGCTAAAAGATGTTTTAATTAGACAAGAAAAAGACATAAGGATGGGAAAGATCAATGTGTTGCATAGCTTATTTGTGGAAGTGTGCCGTGTTCAGGATTGGTTCCATGGTAAAGATGAGAGTGAAAAACCAGTAGTTTGAAATAGTTTTCATGTCTGAATAGAAAGTTAAGTACTGTAGATTTGTCTATAATCATATTTAAGACCAACATGTCTCAGTAAGAACCTTCTGGTCAAACTAAATTGTAAGAAGGTAATGCACAGGCAGTAGAACCAGGGGTGTGTAACCTGGGAAGAATGTAGGGACACTGCCCAGTTGTATAAAGCTAAGGCACAGTTGGAGTTGAATTTGGCAGGGAATATGAAGAATAATAAGAGGGGCTTTTACATGTACATCAGCCAGAAAAGGAAGATATATACCCCACAGTAAACAAGACAGAAGAACTAGTGACAGCTGACACAGAGAAGTCTGAGGTACTCAACATTTTTTTTGCTTTAGTTTTCAATGGTAATCTCTCTTCCCACATGTCTCAACCCCTGAACCTCAAGTCAGGGGCTGCAAGAATAGACTTCTCCCATTGCAGAAGATCAGGTTCAAGATCTCATGTGGAACCTGAAAATACATAAGTCTATGGGACCTGACAAGATGCTTCCAAGGTACTGAAGAAATTGGCAGATGTAGTTGTGAAGCCACATCTCTATCACATTTGAAAAGTCATGGGAGTCAGGTGAAGTTTTCAGTGACTGGAAGAAAGGGAAACATCACACTGTTTTTTCAAAAGGATTAAAAGGAAGACCCTGGGAACAACCAACCAGTCAGCTTCACCTCCATGCCCAAGAAGATCATGGAACAGATCCTCCTGGAAGACATGTTGAAACATACAGGAAGCAGAGAGATGAACAGAGAAAGCCAACATGCTTTCACCAAGGGTACATCATGCCTGCCTACTCTAGTGGCATTCTATGGTGGAGTGAGTGCATCAGCAGACAAAGAGCTATGGATGTTATCTACATGGAATTCTGTAAAGCCTTTGATATGATCCCACATAATATTATTGCTGCTAAACTGGAGAGATATAGCCTTGATTGATTGGCAATTAGATGAATAAAGAATTGGTTGGATGGTGGCATCCAAAAAATTGCAATTAATGGCTCAATGTCATGATGTAAACCAGTGATACATGGTGTCCCTCAAGCATTTGTAATATGACCAATACTATTTAACATCATCATTTATGATGTACACAGTGGGATTGAGTACAACCTCATAAAGTTTGTGGATGGCACCAATGTGGGTGATGTAATAAATACACTAGTGAGAAGGGATGACATTCAGAGAAACTTTGGCAGGCTGGAGAAATGGACCTGTGCAAACTTCATGAGCTTCAACAAAACCAATTTCAAGGTCTTGGGTCAGAGAAACCTCCAATATCTATATAGACTGTGAGATGAATGGATTGAGAGTGGCCCTGCAGAGAAAGTCTTGGGGTACTAGTGGGTGAAAAACTGAACATGAGCCAGCACTGTGCATTTGCAGCTCTGAAAGCCAACTGCATCTTGGGCTACATAATATGAAGTTTGTCCAGCAGTGGGTCAAGGGAGGTGATTAACACCCCCTACTCCACCCTCATGAGACCCCACCTGGAGTACTGCATTCAGCTCTGGGGTTGCCAGTGGAAGAAAGACATAGATCTGCTTGAGTGAGTCTAGAGGAAGGCCATAAAAATGGTCAGAAGGCTGGAACACCTCTCCTCTGAAGAAAAGCTGATAGAGTTGGAGTTGTTCAGTGTGGAGAAGGCTTTGAGGAGACTTTTTGAGGTCTTTCATTATAAAAGAGGCCTTATAAGAAGGATGGAGAGAAACATTCTCACCAAGGCCTGTAGTGACAGGATGAGGGACAGTGATTTTAAACTGGAAGAGGGTCAATTTAGATTGGACATAAGGATGTAATTTTTTTTATGATAAGGGTGGTGAGACACTGGAACAGTTTACCTAGAAAAGTTGTGATGCTTGATCACTGGAAGTATTCAAGGTCAGGTTGGACAGGACTTAGAACAATATACCTGTCTGTGGCAGGGCTCTTAGAGTAGATATTCTTTAAAGGGAACTTTTCAACTCAAACCATTCTATGATTCCGTGATTAATTAATAGATTTTAAAAATATTAATTTTATTTTAAAAAAACCACCAAACCAAACCAAACACCAATATGTCAGTATGTCATGCTGTTTGAGACCAGTTTCTCTAGTATCAATAGGGGGGTGGGTTTTTTGATTAGGTTTGGTTTTGGTTGGTTTTTATTTTTAAGAGAGGTTTTAAGTACTAAGAACTATCATGGAGCTGATAGTTCAGAGACTAATGTTACAGGATTCTGCTGACATTCTAAATGAGCAAAATGCACAAAGATCAAAGCAACTGAACTTTCAGTTTGTGAATTTGAATTACAGAAATACCAAAGTTTTAATTATAATTCATAATTTAAAATGCTTCCTAAATTTGTTCACATGTAAAATAACTTCTTGAGAAAAATAAATACAAAAGATATCATATCCCATAGGTTTCAAATAACATGGAGGAAAAAGCCAGCCAAACAAACAATCACAAAAATGACTTGACAAGACAATTTTCACTGAATTACCATCTTCCAACAACTTACGTGATGCAGGAAGAAGGATCAGAGAATCATAGTATAGTTTGGGTTGGAAGGGACCTTTAAAGGTCATCCAGTCCAATACACCCTGCAATCAGCAGGGACATCTTCAAGTAGATCATGTGGCTTAGAGCCCCATCCCACCTGACATTGAATGTTTCCAGGGATGGGGCTTCTACCACCTGTCTGGGCAACCTGTGCCAGTGTTTCATCACCCTCATTGTAAAAAATTTCTTCCTTATATCTAGTCTAAATCTACCCTCTTTTATTTTAAAACCATTACACCTTGTCCTGTTACAACAGACCTTGCTAAAAACTATTGTAAGACTCTTTTAAGTATTGAAAGGCTGCAGTGAGGTCTTCCAGAGTTGCCTTTCCTCCAGTCTGAACAAGCCCAACTATCTCAGCCTTTCTTCAGAGGAGAGGTGTTCCAGCCCTCTGATGATTTTTGTGGCCTTCCTCTAGACCCACTCTAATAGGTCCTTGTCTTTCTTGTACTGAGAACTCCAGAGCTGGACATAGTACTGTATCAATACCAGAGCTTGCCCTGACCGAGGTACAGGACATTGTACTTGGCCTTGTTGAACCTCATGAGGCTCATGTGGGCCTACTTCTTGAGCTTGTCCAGATCTTTCTGGGTGGCATTAGTTCCCTCCACCATGTCGATCACACCACAGAGCTTAGTGTCATACACAGTTTACTGAGGGTGTACTCGATCCCACTGTCTATGTCACTGATGAAGATATTAAACTGTACTGGTCCCAGCACGGATCCCTGAGGGACACCACTTGTCACTGATCACCATCTGTACATTGAACTGCTATCAAATCCTTTTCAAATATTTTTCTTCATCATGTGAGGCAGGCACACTCCTTATGATTTACCTCTGATAAATCTTGAAGCTTGAAAATCTCTCCATTTTTTTAATGCTTTGTGATAGCTGAAGTACTTACATTAGAAAAATGAATATTAACGAAGAAAAAAAAAAATCCAGCTATTTTGGTAATGAAATGCGTAATCTTCAGTCATGTTTTAGACGGTGGTTTGGCAGAAGGACAAGTAGCATAATTGTGTGCACCTGCATCATTTACATCTCTTCGGCTGAGTGAAGGGATACGAGATGAGACATTTAAGTGTATTTGGAGTATGACTGAAACCAGATTTTAACATTACCATTTATCCAATGGTGTTCTTACAACTGAAATAACTCTTGGTATTATTTATTCCTGGTCTATATACTATATAAATTAACAATATCCTAATGACTGAAATAATGACATGTAATTTGCAGAAGAATAAGACTTGTCTAATTTTAGCTAAACCTGAAAGTAAACTTCACTATAACTTAACATTTACAGGTGTCCTTGGGAACAGATTCAGAGCCTATGCTGGTTTTGGCTGGGATAGAGTTAATTTTCTTCATATTAGTTACTATGGGGTTATGTTTTCAATTTACGCTGGAAATAGTGTTGATAATTCAGGGAAGATTTTAAAGAGTTTTCATTCTATAGAAAAAGTAGAAAAAAACGTATTGAAAACTTATTTTGTTATGTTAGGAGGGGGTAAAATGATGGAAATGCTTTAGCTATAAATTAATATATTAAAAAAAATGGAGGATGCATTCAAATATACATTATGTGCTCTGTATAAAGCACTGATTTGGGAATGAGGAAGTCTTCCAGTTTTAGCCATTGCACTACAGAAATATTAGGCAGGACTGTTTGTAATGTTTCAAAGCTTTAAAAAGATTCAAATTAGCCAGTTTATTTTAACATGTTTTTCATTAAACTATTAACTTAAATCAAATCGCTCTAGTAATTCCTTTTTAAAAGCAATCTTCTGTTTATACAAACTTTTGTGGATAAGAAAGCAGCTTCACGCACATTTCCCAAACATTCCCTCCTTGGTGTTCATGTCATAGCTACATATGACATTGCCTGAATGTTTGACTTGGATAAATGAATATAAAAACAGAAGAAGGAAACTTGGCCGCAGAAGAGGATAGAGCTTGAGGTACCATTGGCAAAAGGAACCAGGCGGAGCATAGAAGAAAATGAAAGTCAAGAGAAAGGGGAGAAGACATAGAAACATGTTTGAGAGGTGAGAAATTAATTCAGAAGGAAGAAAGTGAAGAATTAAATTTAAGCATGAGAGGAGGATAAAACATATATCTGTGATGAAAAAACCAATAACAAATACAAATTCAAAGTCAAGAAATGAGATATATATGTCCAGGAAAAAGAAAACCTAAATGAAAAAAAAAAAAAAAAAGTTTAGTAAATTCAATTTTATTTATCCTAATCCCTGATTTAGTTCTTTGGCAAATTTCCCAGAGCTTTGTGCACTTGGAAAAAAAAGAGAATACCTTTATGTTACTTTAAGGAGTTGAATTATTACATTTTACATCATTTCAAAAATATACTGCTTGGACCCTTTCTTGGTAGTCCAACACTAAGAAGTTTCAGAACTTTCAGTATAGTGACAATCCCTATGAATATATTTTCTAGTGTTATAAGAAATTAAGAAAGATTGTTTATGGCAAGGTTGTTCTTTTCATTGAACAGAAGCACAAGTCTTAAAGACAAACTTTCTTTGTTACTATGGTTTTTTTTTAATAACTGTTCATAGAATCATATAATCATTTTGGTTGGAGGAGACCTTTACGATCATTAAGTCCAACCATTAATGCAACACTGCCAACTTCATGACATGTTAAATAAGAATTCTTTAATAATCAGATTGTGTCTACTTTAAAAAATCATAAAGGTTTTCAGCAGACATTTGTTTGCCCAAAGAGAGTTTGGAAAAATATGAACAGTTCTTTACAAACACCAGTTGCAGTTAGTCATTTAATTCAGAGTAAGGAGTTCTGTCAATGAAAATAGTAACAGTAATTACAGCTTTGTCACCTGGTCATCACATTCTTCTGTATGGAAGCAGTAATGAACAAGGAATCATTCTGCAGTAACACCTAAATAGTACACGAAACTTCTATTGACTTTTCTAATTTGTGAATACATTGGTTTAGTTTAAAAGGAAACCGCAGAGGAAAATAAAAATACTCAGAAAAAAATGGCATAAGATAAATCACCCTGCTGCAAACCACTGCAAAATAAAAAAAGTCAAAAAGCCCAAAACATTATCTAGGCTACTACACATTGGTCATTTCTGGAAAAATGTAAAGTAACCTTCATGAAAAGCCTGAAAATCTTGGAATGTGCTTCTGCACATGTGAAGGAGACATGGGTTATCTGGAGTATTCAATAGAGTTTTTCCAGGGACAATACATGCCTGACCAACCTTTTTCCCTTTTATAATAAAATGACTGGATTTTTTGATGAGAGGAGAGCAGTAGGTGTTGTTTATCTTGACTTTAGCAAGGCTTTTGACATCATGTCCCATAACATTCTTGAACCCAAGCTGAGATACTGCAGTATGGATTAGTGCATAATGAATCTGGAAAAAAAAGTTTTAGATGATTGGGCACAAAGGACCATGATTAACGGGTAGTACTCTGGCTGGAGGCCAGTGACAAGTGAAGTACCACACAGGTCTATCCTGTGATCTGTCCTACTTAACATCATTGCCAATGGTGACAGAGGACTCTGTCATCAAGTTTGCAGATGATATCACAGTAGGGGCATCAGTCAATATGGTTGAGAGCAGGACTGCCTCAAAGGAGGTCCTACAGAAAAGGGTAGAAACTGACAAACAGAAATCTTTATCAAATTCAACAAGGACAAATGCAAAGTCCTGAACCTTGAAAGGAATAAATCTTCTGCAGTGATACACACTAAGCGCTGCCTGGCTGAGGAGCCGCTATGGAGAAAGGAACTGAAAAAAGTAAACTGAACCTGAGCCAGCAGTGAGCTCTGAACACAGAGGGAGGCAACGGCAAGCATGGTTACATGAATAGGAAAATTATTGTCTCATTTTACTCATCATTCATTAGACAACAACTGTGCCTAGATGAGGACCCCCAATACAGGAAGGACATTGGCAAATTTCAGTGAGTTCAGCAGCAGCTACCAGAGTCGTATGAGTCTGGAATGGCTGCCCCATATGAAGAAGCTGGGGAACAGGTGCTGTTCAGACTGAGACAGAATTGGCTTTGGGGGGACCTCATAGTCACCCCAGGTCTTACAGGGTTGTCATCAAGATGTAACCAGGCTTTTCATAATGATGTATTGTGAAAGGGCAACAGACAAATGGCCTAAGTTGAGAAAAAGTGGTTTCAGACTGGATAATTATTTTTTTTTTCAGGAATACAGTCACTGTAACTTGCCCATACAGTCTCCATCCTTGAACGTATGCAAGAACTGACCAGATAAAGCCCTAAGAAACGTATCTGAGTTGAGTCTACTGGCTGGAATACAGACTTCCTGAGGTCCCTTCCAGAACTAGTAATTCTAGAACCCTGACCATAGTGTGTGCATAGAGGTCCACCAGAGAAAGAGGGACAAACCCCAATTCTCAGAAAACTTAAATTCCCTGCATACACTTTCTTCCATCAAGTTCTTATTTTACTAATTGCAAACAATCTAGTTTCATAATGAATATCCAGGGCTCTAAAAATGCCAGAAATCTCTCAGATGTGGCTCTGATTTATTTCCATAAGAGGGTGAAACATAGAATATGACCAAGCAATAAATATTATTTTTAAAATGTGTGTAAGAAGGGACCTTTTTTAAAAAAAAAAATTGTTAAATATTACAGCTTTGATTATTTTTTTGTTTTCTTTTCAAAATATTCATTACTAATCTGTGTTTTAGTGTTCAGTGTACTAACATTTTTAAATTATGTGCAATTTAATTTCTAGGAAATTGTATACATAGCTGTGTGAGAAATAAATATATCAGCATTCTTTTAAGAGAGTGGACCATTCAGTTTATTCCTAATGACAATCTTCTTTCTGCTTCATTGTCCTGCCCATCTGGAAGTTTGATTTTCATTATTCAGTTTCATACAGGCTCTATTCTCCTGCTTTTGACTTTGAGTTCCTTTGTGCTGCAACACTGTAACTAAACACTGAATACAGTACTTCTGCACTTGTTTATTCATCACATTAAGATCTCTGTATTTCATTCTCAATAGTAGGGAATTAAAAAAAACATTCTATGCAAAACACATTTCTTGGGAGACTCTGCCAATGTTTCCCTTACTAAATTATTTTAACATTGCATGTGAGACCATTTTAATACAAAAGATGAAGTCTTCACTTATTTACAACTAATTTTAAAAATCTATGAATATTAACAGTATTCATTACAATTTCATATTTCTCCCATGACCTTCTGTAAACTTTATCTGCAACAGGAAATTGTTCCTAGAAAATGTCTGTGTAGTGTTGAGTATATTTGCATGGTTTTGGACTAACCTTTTGGAGCATCCTATTAAAGAGAAGTTATATCTGAATATAATGTTCTTATCATAAATACATTATAAGTAACTTAGACTAATGTCTTTTTCTGATTCTACAGCTGATCTCAATTTTCCTTTTCTATGTGTCAGAATTCTCTAAGAGAATAAAACAAGCTGAGCCACCTGTTTCCTTTTGTCAATATATTGATGACTCACATGTAAAATCAATGTTGTGATGTCCTTGTTCCTTTTTGAATGTGGTATATTTCAAACCCTTGAATCATGCACTTTCCAGGTTGAATGGATGTATTTGCTGACATGCAATATTTAACGGACTTCATATGATACTTCAATATCAGGCCACTTCATGCTCTTTAAGCATAATAACATTTATTTTGTTGTTGTTGCTATTGTCAAAGCCATAGCAATAAGTTATTTGGAGATTACGTTAGCATATTAAAGATGTAATTTTTCTCCTTTGTTCCTGTATAGTCACAGAATGCATTTTGTATACTAAGAGTGGAAACAACACTATGGTCTCATATACTGTTCTGTGATGTCCAGGCACAAGTACTAATCTTCACGCATCCTTAGCTCCCAAGTGGTTTATGTAGACTCTAGCCCCACACTGTGGGATGTTGAGCTTCTCATCTCATAGCTGACCTTTCCACAGATGGTTTTTAAGACTCTACTATCTGGAAGCATAAGATTTCTTTAAAACAAACCAAAACCAAAACCAAAACCACACCAAAACAACAACAACAAACAGAACAAAAGAAAGCAAACAAATAATCAAACAAAATGAAGCAAACAAACAAACAAAAAACACATACAAAAACAAACAAACAAAACCAAAATGAAACAACCCAGACTGGCTTACAGAGAAATGCAGTTATGGTTATTACTGTAATGCACTGTTTAAGTCTGAGAGTTTGCATTTCTGCTGTAATGTTCTTTAGGGCACCTTAAATGAGCAAATGTTTTTATTATCAAATGTCTTCACATTACAAAGATTCATTATCCTTAGTCTTTCACAAATGGATCTTGAACTTTCCTCATAGTCTTTCTGTTTAAGTTCAATTCACTAGGCCTTGCCATAGATTCATTTTTCCACCCCCTACAGCATCTTGTCCTTTATTTAAGGACAAGTCAAGTAAAGATTGAAGGGAATATGTTTATGATTCATACTAATTGACAATAAATAGCCTTGGCACTCAGATGCCACAGCTGTCCCCTATTAGACCACTATTCAGATTATAAAGTTAAAATAACCCTTTCAGAAACCTCCACTGTACTGGGATACAAAGAAAAACATCAGATGGATCCTGAAAGCCTTCAGGGTGAATAACCTTTAGAGTCTGCAGAGGGAAATGGGCCAAATGACAGTCAATGGACCTAATACTTATTGCTTCTGTATTTTACAGGGAAATGCAGCTAAATGTTTGCAGCCAACTGGCTGTCAGCTTTAGTTCAACAGGTCAAGGTGCATGGAGATGAGGAGCTCCCTATCATATCAATACTCTTATGTCTCCTGTGTATATTTTCTGAATTTTGGAATATTAAAGTCAGGCGTAAGTGAATTTATATCAATATAGAATCTAGAAACTTTAATGGGTGGGAGGGGCTTAGACATAATATTTTAACAAGCGACTTTCCTGAGAGCTGTTTTATGCTGATTTCTGAGTTAAGTGGTTTCAGGCTATGATATGTGGAGGAGGAAGGTAGGTTAGAAGAAAGTGTTTTGTTCCATCCCCAGTCTAATTCTTAATCTCTATGGAGAACTTTGTATTGTCATTAGGTAACTGATGTGGAAGTTCCTTAAGAAAATAAGCTCTTTTCTATTTTTCAGATGCTAGGATCCTGGCAAGTGTTCTTTATTTATTCTCATTCAAAGGTACTTCTCCCCAGGTAACTAGAGATAACTAATTATAATAAAGTGATATCACAGTTTTAAATTTTGGTACTGCAACTCCTCAAAAGTATTCAACCATTCAGTCCCTTTAATTTTCAGGAAGCAAAGTGGCTATCTGCCCTTGAGAATGTGGGTCCTCAGATACATTATCACTTGTTTTCTCAAACCATTGGTTTGAGAACAAGCAACAAGGATGTTGAGGACTTACTAAGGATGCCCTTGATCACTGATGAAGATATTAAAGAGACCTGGACCTAATGCTGAGCCCTGGGGAACACCACTTGTGACTAGTTGTCAAGTGGATTTAGCTCCATTCATCACTACACTTTGGGCCCAGCCATCCAATCATTTTTTTTTTTTTATCCAGAAAAGAGACAAAAAGAAGGAAAAGGGAGGTATTTAACCAGATGATTCTGCCCACATAATGTGTGGTCTGTATCTTTAGTGGCTGTCAATAGCTGCCTATATTAGTTAAGATGAATGTGTTGAATACTTCATGAAGTTACAGGATTACCATATGAATTTATTTGTGTGCCGTCCTTGAATCCATGATCTTCATGTTTCTTTAAACTTCTAAATGGGATAGGCTATGTATATTGAGCAAAACTGCACTGATGATACAATCAGAAAGCAGCCATGTTGAGTTAGTGAACACTTAATCTGTTCTGAGGGAAGATTAAAAATTTGAAGTAATCAGAGTAAACACTATTGTAATTGTGAAGTGCAAAAAGAGAAATTTTTGCCAGTTATAATCAAAGAAATCTAGTATAGATATATTAATTTGTGATTTTTAGAAATTACTTAATAAGAACTATAGCTATATCTTAAATGATTCATTTCAGTGTAAGATAATTACAGCATATGAGTCACTGCTTAATGACATTGTTTTTTATTTTAGGCCACTTATAAGGAGTTACAGTTATTATTTTTAATTAAAATATCTGAATTGCTGGCTGTGTTGCTGAGATCAGCCTGGAGTCTACATAGAGCTGAAAAACCAGAGGTGGTAGAGGCCTCCCCTGCAGAGCAGAGCCTGGATCCAAGTAATTCAGAACTCTGCTCAATATCATCTATATGCTCCTGATTTCCACTGTGTAAACAAGTTGCTTGGGACTTGTAGTTCAGGTATTTCTTCTTTGTCAGTTCCAGCATGAAGTCTTTCAGTATCTTGTATAATCACTTGTCCTTTCCATCTGTTGCTGCTTTTAGGGGAAAAAAAAAATTCTATTTTTTTTAAGAACAAGGGCAAGATTTTATGCAAATTCAAATATATTACTTATTCATTTACCTTAATTTATGACTGTAGACTTATAGTTTTAAAAGTAGTATTAATGGCTAGACTTGTATTGTATGTATTACATGTGACTCCTTAGAGACTGTTACATTTTTAGAGCAGACACAGCTGGAAGTGATGTTTTACAAACCACAAAACAGACTACTATGAAGAAAGACATGTTTTTTCTTGCAAAGTATAATTAACTTATATGATCTCTGAATTTCACATTATCTAAAATCTCGCCTGCAATATTCATATGTGACACACATCAAATATTCCTAAGGAAAAAAAGAAATGATATTTTTTTTCTTAATGACAATAGAGTAACCCCATGTTGAACTCTGAATAACCTCGTAATACCAGTTTTCTATAAGGCGCCGCTAACACTTTGTGGGCAAAGACTTGAACTTTATCTTTGCTTATTAAAATATTTGCAGGCAACAGCAAATGCACAGCTCAAAGTTTATTAATTTGGGGGCTCTATCTGAAAACCTTTCTAACTGTCCCATGCTGTAGAAATAGCTTATTTGATTTTTATGTAAAAGGTCATGAATTTTAAGGGTACCTTGAGGGAAAAAAGTTATAGTCATTTTGAAAACATATTTGAAAGTGGAAATAAATATTTTGTTTTATATGAAGAAGATTATAAAGAGGCTTGACTATCTGTCACGGTTTAGGGTCAGGGCAGCCCCTTAGACCGATAACAGACGCTCTCTGTTAACCCCCCTCCCTCCCCAA
>WTSP01014650.1:53474-72683 GCA_025331215.1 Actenoides lindsayi | reverse complement strand
GGAACTCTAAACATGAGGGTTTATCACTGCTAGCAGCAGACACTATCCGTGAAAACAGGCTGCTAACTTCAGAAAGTGCAGTTAATTAAAAGAACTAAGCTGAAAAGTAAGATTATTGAACAGAATTAGTTCTGTTTTCACTCAAACCAGGACACTGTCCTAAGCCTGGAAGGCAGATAATGGGACAAATAGACATGGTATTTTAAATGTGTAAGAAACGACAGATTTTAAACAACAGACTTCAAGCGTCTGACAATTACTTAGATAGATGGAAGATTCGGTTCATATTATTGCATTACATCTATTTTTTTTATTGCTTCCTATCTAAACCAGAGTGGACCCGAGTGAAGAATAATTTTATTAAGTCATCATAAATAATATAACATTATACCTTTATTATGATTTATCTTTTAAGACTATATAAATTAGTTAATTTTAATCCTTGCACACAACTTTCTGAAATGGAAAGACACTAAAATAAGAATACAGAAAAAAGGAAAATCAGCACATGAAACATCCCAGAAGTTTTGTTCACAAGCCTTTTTCTGGATAAATTTAATTCTAGATTTGTCATATATCTAACTTTGACAATCTGCTGATATATCCAGAAAATAAAGTCATACTAGGTTGATATAAAGCCTGTTCAATAAAATTGAACAAAAGAGTGTCCTGGAGAGCTGCATTTCTGAAATAACTTTCCCTTTTTAGGTTTGATATTTGCTGCTAATGCTTGTCAGCACAGGATGTCTTTGGTCTTTTAATGATTTTTATGTAGAAAATTATTGAACACATTTGTTTTAAGGTTATATTTACAGATAAGAGAAGCTTTTTCACCTCAGGAGCACTGAAGCATTACATAGTTCTGTTGTACTCAACTCTGGCAGGGCAATTCTTTTCAAGCTTGAAGAAATGCAACTTATTTCTGAATCTACCAAAGTGCAGTTAGCAGGAAATTTATTTCTCTGCATCATTGTTTGTATTTTACACCACACATCCACATATTAGTATATAACATAATGCATAAGTGTCAATGGTGGCATGAAACCTGAAGTGTTTTCATGTCCCACAGTAATTTCAGAAACAGGGAAGTTCCTTTAAAATATGCATAAAAAAATAGAGATTAAAATTTGCTTGAAAACTTAGTGAAAACATTTAGAGAAAAAAAAGTTACTTTCATATGCTTGCCTAGATGTAGTGAAAAAATATTTTTGTCTTCTTTAAGAAAAAAAAATAATTCTGTACAAATTATTGAAAAATAAAACCCCAAATAAGACTATCTGTGAATAATTTCAGAAGCCCAAGCTGGAGGTGTTTGGGAACATTCTGGCTAAACAGTTCTAAACCCTTATTTGCCTATTATATTCAGTTGTTTCAACATCCCTAATTTTACATACTTCCTGTGAAAGCACACTATTTAAGGAAAATGAACCTAAAGACAGAATACCAAAACTATATATGTTGAGATTTCATGCAACTTTAATGAGTTAATGTAGTTAATGGCTACTAATAGTTTATTATGCTGATTACACTGATTATGCTTGGATACAGTCTGACAGTGTGAAGCAGTACACTGTGTTGTAACATTGCACTCTGTATGCACCACGAATGTGGGTCTGGTTCCTTTATTGAGTTGTGGAAAAATCTGATACAGACATTTGTGTTGTTTATAAAGCATAATAATGATGAAATAAAGGGTTGGGAGTATCTCATCTCACTTTTTTTCATTGTTTAGAAAGGCAACAGAAAACCTTTTTAAAATCTTGTGTTGGAACTGTGAAGGAAGGAAAAAGTAAAAGAAAAATTCAAAAACATGAAAGCAAGAGAATATGTAGTATACTAAAAATAAGAAATAGTAAAAAGTTTCTCAAAACAACTAACTTCTTATTTATTAGTCACAATTCCATTCAAAGGCCTTTTAGCATTAAAGATCATTTGCCATATTCTTCCTTGCATCGGATTCATAAATATGTTTGAATCATCAGATGATAACTGTGAGTCTGAACCATGGTGTGAAAATTATACTCCTCGTCATTTTCATTATGGCTTACTGAGTTGCATTGTTTATTCTGAACATGGTGACTGAACATGGAGGAGACAGAGAAGAAATACAAAATGAAGCTTAAATTAGACATTCAATCTTCTTTCATACAGATAACCTTGAGTGGCAAATATGAAAGTAAGCAAGCACTTTTTTTAAATACTTCATTGCTTGTGCTCTAAAGTAAAACAACCCATGTAAAGTATTTGATTTATAAGTGAATAAATAAATAAAATATAGAAAATATAAAAAAGCAAAACTTAATTGTCTGTTTCATTTCACAGAACAGAATGAGCCTTAACAAATTAGTGGTATGTGTTAAAATTTGGGTGTATATTTGAGTACTCCATGCAATGCTCAAGATTTCATTATGTAAGATATCTTAGAGCACTTTATGGCTACATTTCAACAGGAAACCTAAAGGTGTCTCCATATGTGACAAGTCCAGGTGTCTATGTTGAATCTGTCCCAAATCCTTATTACAAAATTGAATCCCACTTTATTTATATTGCTTAGCCTGGTTGTATGGAGAAGTAACTCCTTATATCTTATTCATGACATACTTAAATGAGGTCCTTAATCCTGACAATCAGGGAACAAATAGCGTGGGATGGATGTAACACTTGTGTACAGATAATTCAGGCAAGATCTGTGTATGTAGAGGTCTTATTTTCATATGCCAAATATTAACTATGAGGAAAGTGAGGGAACCCAAAACAAAACAGTGGATTCAAATGAGATTTATAGCTCAAAATCACGTGCTCAATATTTAATAGTTTTGTGAACCTAGTAGAAAAAACAGTGCAATAGATTTCCATGAAGATATATCTGCAGAATAAAGCCATTTCTTTCCCTAGGTAAAGAGAAGATCAAAGAAGGCCGAAGAAAGATCAGGGCAAGAAGTCTAGAATAAGATTTAGGACAAATAATTAACCTCTGTAGTAGAAGAGATGAGGACATATATGGTTTTGTGGTCGTTTCTGTGTTAATAAGCAGCTGCAATATTTGAGAAGAACAATCACAATTAATAAAGTTATTTGATCATGACAAATATTAATCATCATGATTTTAACCTGAGGTCTAAAAAGGATGCTGAATTTCAGTCTTCGCAACAGATTTCCTTTACTTAGCTGCTGTTTTGTTGTCTGAGTACTTAGCCTCAGTGAATCTTACTGAACACAATGTTCCTTTACTAGACATCAAAAGCCATTTTAATTTGGTTTCCTAAGAATGTGAGGTTATACAAAGGCAAAGTTTTCTCGCTTACCTACCTGTTGGTTCTCCCCTGAGAACTGAACCTATCTCCAGTGCAGTGTGACAAAAGGGCAAAATACAGGAGAAGAATAAGCTTTTCAAAGCCAATTAAATCCTAAAGTTTCATGAAAACTCAGGGCCTGATAACAGACAGAGCATCAAATTAGGGCACTTGGTGAAGGAAAATTTTCAGTCTGAGAGTGTGACTTTTCTCTTAAGCCTGCTGTCTCTTCTGTTTGCTGGGGCCACAAAGAGAATTCAGTGTACAAGTAATAATATTTTACATATGAGTCAATTAAATGTCTGAAATATTCAGTCTTCTGATAAAACTTTTCTGCATTGTTTATACCAAACTATCTACTAAAAAATAGTCCTTGCAGGCAACATGTATTACTGACTAAAACTTCTAAGTAAACTTTAAAGTCTGTGTTACGTTCACCGGCCTCCCACCTTTCTTTGCATAGTAAATGTTGTGGTTTAAGCCCACCCAAGGAGCAACAAGGCAAACATGGAGTTACTCATTCACCCCTACCCCTTCCAACAGGATGGGGAAGAGAAAATACAATAAAAGGCTTGAGGGTCGAGGCAAAGGACAGAGAGGGCACACTCACCAATTATGGTCATGGCCATAAGACAGACTTGACTTGAGGAAACAAAATCAATTTAATTTAAACAAAACCACTATGAATTCACCAATTCTGTCAGAGTAACACAATAATACATACAACCAGATCTTAAACGCAACTCTTTCCACCAATCCATCCTTCTTGCTGGGTCCATCTCTGCTAGCTCCTCTCCCCCAGTAGCACAGGGGGACAGGGAATGGTAGTTGTGGTCAATTCCCATTGGTTCCCTGTTGTTCCTGTCCTTCCTCCTCAGAGGAAAACTCACAATCCTCCCCTGTTGCAATGCGATGTCCCTCCCATAAGACACTGTCCTCCAAAAACCCCTCCAGCTAGCATGGGACCCTTCCATGGGTTGCAATTCTCCAGACAACAGATTGCTCCAGTGTAGGCATCCTTCAGAGTCATGGCCCTCTTCGGGATCAGTCGCATGCTCCAGCATGGGGTCCTCCACGACCTGCAGGTGGGATTTCACTCCACTGTTGAGCTCTAAGTGCTCAACCTGCCATCTCAGCATGGCCTCAGGGGAATGCCTGCTCCAGTGTGCCTCCCCTACATTCCTTTCCACAATGACCTGAGGGTCCAAATGGTTGTTTCTACTATGTCCCACTCCTCTCCAAACAAAAGAGATCCCAAAACAAAGAACTTTCACAACAGGGCAAGTTTTCTTCTCTTAAATATGTTATCAGAGGGGCACTGATTGGCTCAGTCTTGGCCAAAGGTGGGTCTAACTTGGAGCTTCTTGAAAGTCCTTATAGGGGTCACACCAGTAGCCTCCTCCCCTGCCACCAAAACCCCTGCCAGACACAAACACAACACAGGGAACATGATTAAAACAATAATATTTTTAGTTAGACTTAATGGGTTTATTAAACATAAACCAGAATTATTAAATTAAATTATTTATTAAAAAATTAAGATGTGTGTTTATGACACCACTTTATAAACAGATTCTTTATGACTTGACAACAGTAGTATACCTCATCATTCTCCTGCAGTGAAAATACGAAAAATAGTAAGAGATGACAAATGGTGCACCTACAGTGGTGTGAATATGTCCTTGTTATTCAAGGCATATGAAAATGGAAGACAACCCAAATATAGAAGTATCCCACATATATTTATATCTTACATGATTTGGATGATTGATACATACATTTGTGTGTGTTTATATATATGTATATAAAATATTTAGTTATTAGGAGTATATTTTACATTAATTTATATATGTGTTTATTGTTTTACTGTAATGAATGGAAACAAAGACAGATATAGAAGGAAGGAGTCAGTGATACACCAATTTATTGAACCATAATGAATATCTATTTGAGTAAGATCTGCTCAATATTCACCCTCTTTTTAGCTCATTTTAGTATGATTTTATGTTTGAACTCTTCACAGGAAATACATTGGAACTTCGAATTAGTCGGGTAGATTAAACAAGTACAAGTAGTACTTTCAGTTTAACTCTTTCTGGTGACAAAAAACAGGAGCAGAGAAGGAAGTTAATGCTGGAACTAAGCATGGGATGTTTGACTAGATAAAGCTAGAACTTGTTTTAGTGTAATTATCAGGGTTATAAAGTGCATAAATCCTGGTTTAAGCAGCTAAAGGTGCCGAGCTGGATCAGAAAATTGTCAGACATCACGATGTTGGAAGTTGTGTCTTTGATCAAAATCTTTGATTCTTTCAGTGAGTATTTTAAATGCTGATACAGTTCCAATTTCCTTCAGCTCTTTAATTTCATCTAGAGAAACAAAACAAAACAAAACAAAACAAAACAAAACAAAACAAAACAAAACAATATAACCCAACTCAAATTTCAGAGCTATAGATGAAGATCAGGATAAGACATAAGTAATCATAGGAATGGATGGGGGATGGGAAGATGTCCAGGTTGAAGAAGAAAGACATAGTGGTTTGGAAATAAACAAACATAATGTGATTCACTTCTCTTGGAATTCAACAGAAATTCTCTTTCTGTTCTGTTTTTCAGATTTGATCCTCATTAAAAAATAATACATGTGATCAATTTAAGATAGCACTTATTTGCACTAGGAAAGTTTTTGAAGTGTAAAGACTAAAACATAATTGCTACTTTGCTACCCACAACTTTGTATTTTACTCTAATACAAAAAACAACTTCACCACAGCATCATACTACTTTTCAAAGGCTGCAATTTTGGAATAGGTGTGTTCAGGATAAAATTCTATGCCATCTAGCTTTTTAGTATTTACAGAAGTGCTGTATTGTTTAGAGTTACATTTTTAAAGTCTTTTGGGAGGGGTAAGGGGAGCAGGGAAAGCAAATGCTGATGATCACAATGTTTGAATCCTATTAAAAGTGTTAATTTGCTGCAGTAATAATTCAGGATTTTAATTATAAGCTTAAAAAGCAGATTTAGAAACATAGTTGGCATGACTGTAATGTTAATTTGTCCTTTAATGTTTATTGAAAGCAATATGTCCAATGTAATTACAGTGTGTGTCAAATAACCCACCACTTTATTTTTTTTAATGCATTATCCTTTAATCTGCTTGATTAAGATGACTTGCCATCTGCTAAGGAACTTTTCTATGGTTCCATCATTACTTCTAAATACTAAGAAATGTATAAAGCATTTCCTTTTATTTTGTTTAATCTCCACTTTTTTTTCCTGCTGTCCCATTAAGCCTTTACTATGGCATTCATCATCAATTCCTTCCTGGTTGTTACAAGGGTCATGCAGTATCTATTGCGCTAAACAGGACAAATGAATTAAAAAATCGCATGAGTACGGTTGTATTAGACATGAAATCAATGTCACATACTCAGTGCTGTGTTACCTAATGTGAATATTCAAATATTTCTTTTTCTAAAAGTATTACTATTGTCTTATAATTAAAATTATAATCAATTGAAACTAGAGAGTTTATTAACCCACTTCTTCCATTCGTGTAATTACCAAACAATAGAGTTTTATGAATATTGCCAAAGCAATGTGTAGTCGATTTAAACCTAATGAGATTATACTCTTAGTGTCTTTGGGTGCGTATAAAACAGAAACAGTAAGTATGATTTTGCATTTACATTCTTTCTTTCTAATCCATAAATCTCACAAGTATTTTTTGCTAGCATACAAAGTTGCTCCATCCACACCTTTTTAGCAGTGTCTCTTCATACTCTACAAAACTGTTATTTCTGAAATTCTTTGATTATGATGAGAATATAATGATTTTTATAAGTAGAAAGCTTTAGAGAAAAAAGTGCCCTCACTTTAGAAAAAGTTGTCCTAGTTTTCTCTTTTCTATGGATATTTAGGAAAAGATTTTTATTCAGCTGTACCTTAACTTTCAATTTTACCTGTTTATCATGTCTGCATGCAGAAAGACTTCTGCAGATCCTAACTTTTTAAAGGGAATTTTCAAAGATTAGTTTTAATAAAAGCTAAAGCTTGAGTTGAAATTTTAAGTACATCTCTCAACTGACATTAATTAGGTGATTCACTTCTGAGTTTTACTGACTGATCTACTGATGTATGTACCACTAATTTATGCTAACAATAGGGAATCACTTCATAAAGTATTGAATATAAACAATCACATGCCCTGGAGATTGATGTCTGAAAAGAATAACGAATTTTATTCAATCTTCTCTGGAGGAGATAGAAGTTGTCTCCATGATGTATTCTCCTTTTTCCTAGGACAGCAGATACCTCCTGATAAATATGGAGGTGTCTATGACAAGCCAAGTCAGAGATGGGATGCCTAAAGGCAGAGCAAAGTAAATGAAGGTCATCCTTTCACCAGGCCCATCAAACTGATGAGGAAGTGATAACAAAGCTCAAGGTTGCAAAGACCTGTCTCTGTGACTCTTGAGGACTTTAAAGGCTATTATGAAATAGTCCAACTCAGTCTAATCCAGCCCAGCTAGAAGGCATCTGTGATAAAGTGCTTAAATAAAACTATGCTTCAGGACCCATAGAAAAGGAGGTCATCAGAGTAAAGTAATTATGCATACTCAGTGCTCCTTTACTGGAACTGGATGAATATTTTATCACTGAAAATTCTCTGTTGAGGAAGACAACTTTTTCTGGTTTGGGACAGTTTCATCAAGAGGATTCACCTGAAATGGAAAGGGAATATGTTTCAACTACCTGAATCACTTTATTGAACCAATTGCTTTTCAGGCACTTAGAAGGAAGACTGAAGAAATGAAGTCTGGACTTACACAACTGACCATAGTGAGTGACTCCCTTATCAAGCAGCTTGGTCACTAAAACTTCCCAGTGATACAGAAAACATGAACTCCTATCTGAAACCCTTTCTACCTAGAACACTTGTTCTGCACCAGGATATATGAATAACTATGCATTAACATGAACAAACAACAGGTTTTTTTGTAAAATTTTTTGCTTAGAATTATTTCTGTACAAATTATTTAAATATTGGAGCAAGCAATGGAATCGCCTTGCAAGTGAATGTCATAGGCATTAGATGTAGAGTAATCCTCTCATTGCTCTCTTAAGTACTTTTAAAAAATTACATGAAGAAAACCACTGTTTTCATGAGGTGTTAAGGCAATAATGCTAACTTTATAATACTTCTGTGGCTAAAGCTCTCACTTGGGATGGTCAAGCACTAATTTCAGATGTGCTCTCTGCCGACTTTGGTTTAAGAAGGTAGCTGTAGGTCCAAAGTAGCTGACAATAGAATCATTAAGTTGCTTAGTGCACAGTGATATATTACACTAGAGAGTGAAATAACACTATCATCAAGCATCCTGTAAGATTCTTATTGGATCCTTCTGCTATAAAATGGGATGGATTATTTATCATGTGAAGTGGAAGGAGAAACTGATCATAGATCTCCAGATCCTAAGTGAGTAACTCTAAGTACTGGGTTAATGAAAAATAGGTAAACATTTTCTTTACTGCTAGAATTACTACTATTTTTCAGGTAGTGTGTTCAAACATATTTTAATATTGCTACTTATGCTATATATAAAACACTGTTTCTCATTGGATAGTTTTTATTTGTTTGTAGGTGCTAACACTGGTTTCTTAAGCCTTTGCCTTCTATGTTATTCTGAAATGAATATACTTATCAATTGCACTTAACAGACTGTTATTGTAAGCCTTGTGTCAGCACCTGACTACATCTGTCATCAGTTCCATAAAGACAAAAATATCTAATGCTTTCCACACATCCTAAGGCTGCTAACTACAGCACACTTTGAAAGACTAAGTTC
This sequence comes from Actenoides lindsayi, assembly GCA_025331215.1. Lineage (NCBI taxonomy): Eukaryota > Metazoa > Chordata > Aves > Coraciiformes > Alcedinidae > Actenoides > Actenoides lindsayi. Next base: position 63,538 of record WTSP01014650.1, on the reverse strand, counting down.
TGAGAAAGGTGTGCAAAATATAATGTGAAATAACATATATAACATGTGGAATTAAAAAAGAACCAAACAACAAATAAACCCTCAAATATTTACCAGACAAAGATAGTCTTTTTCACTTCTTTTCCTTAAATAGATGTTCAAATTAAAAATTGTATTTCCCACACAAAATTATATGGATTAAAAAGTTCTTTAAAAAAAAAAAAAAAAAAAGAAAAGAAAAAAAGGCCTTAGAAAATTTGTGCAGAATGCATCAGTTGATTGTAACTCAGTCTAATAAAATCTTACAAAAAACATTGTCACTGCTAGCAGCAATTTCTGACCCACTAATGAAGAATGTGACTTAGGCTAAGGCAACTTGTATTGGCCAACAATCTCAGATCAGATGACAAATGTTTGACAGCAATGTCAGAGATCTCACCTAGATGATGGTTTCATCTGTAGAGTTGGAGATGCTTTTATACTGATGGGCAGACAGAAAAATGGATGAAAATAAAACAGATAATGGAAGCAATACATCTGAATAAATTAAACTTAAGTATGGGGGGGTTTTCTCCACCCTCCTAGTGTTGGGAGATGCATTTGTGTTTTCTTTTGTTTTTATCATAGTAGTAAAAAATTAGTTAAAAATAAGAATTATATGAAAAACTAAATTACACTGATCTTTGTAGACCAAACACATAAAACATTCTAATTTTAGCATACACTGTTACCTAAGCTTGTAAGCCAGGAATGATATATAGAATATAACTGAGAAATTTCTACAGTCACTTGACTTAAACAGGTTTTGAAATAAAATAATTTATTCCTCAAAATGGAATTGTGTTACTATACTAAGAGTAATATATTTCTTCATGTTTTAGAAGTACACCTGGTTTACAAATGTTCACATCTCACACTGAAGGCATTGTATCTAGTGTTGCAGTGTGGAGGAATAATGGACGCCACAAACAACCAATGTTCCTTCCACAGGGTCACAAGTCCTGCCAGGAGCCTGCTCCAGCACAGGCTTCCCCTGAGGTCACAGCCCCCTCAAGCACATCCGCTTGCTCTGGTGTTGGGTCCTTCATGGGCTGCAGGTGGATATCTGCTCCACCATTAACCTCCACGTGCTGCAGGGATACAGTCTGCCTCACCATTGTCTTTACTGTGGGCTGCAGGGGAATCTCCACTCTGGTGCCTGAAGCACCTCCTCCCCCTTCTTCTTCACTGACCTTGGTGTCTGCAGAGATGTTTCTCTCACATATTCTCACTCCTTTCCTCTGGCTGATGTTTCCACAGCAGTTTTCTTTCCCCTTCTTAAATATGTTAACACAGAAAGTACTACCACAGCTGATTAGTTCAGTTTTGGCCAGAGGTTGTCTGGCATTGTGTCTATTGGACCTGCGGGAAGCTTCCAACAGCTTCTCAAAGATGCAACTCATGTAGCTCCCTCACTGCCATAACCTTGCCATGCAAACCAATAGAATTATAATGTTTACAACAGGTAGACACTATACCTGGAAAGGTTACTATCACTTATCACTGAAAGTTTTAGCAGCTTCAGATGTCAGAACACCATTAGGATCTGCAGAACTCATGAAAGCTTGGAATGTACTAGTCTGAAAATTTCTTTAAGAAAAGAGAGAACAGATCTTGTTAATTTCTTTTAGGAAATACTAAAACCATCACAACATTTTAAATCCTGTTTCAGCAGAGATGGAGCCCAACTGTTTCCCTACTTCTGTACAAAATCAGATAAAAATTAATGGAGTAGAAGAATTTATGATTATGTAAGAGATATGACATAACAGGCATCTCAGAAATAGGAAAGGAATCAGCGAAATACTGTAACAGCAGGACACAAATGGTACAGAAATGAGAGGAAAGGTATTATATGGAGGAGTGATGTTGCACATTAAAGAGGTGAAATAAGGTAAATACTTTAACTGTGAGTTCAAGCAACAGAGACTTCCTATAATTAAAATGAAGGCTTGACTAGGCAGAGTATTAATCATACTATGCTATCAACTACTCAGTCAAAAAGGCTGCAGTACACATGAAATGCTAATGTAAAATGTATCGGCTAAAAGTAAAAGTACAATGATATAGGGAGACTCCAGTTACCTCCATATGAACTGGTAAACAGCCTGATAAGGAATAATGTAGGAAATAAGTGATTACATAACATACATGACTGCTTATTGGCATTCCTAATTAAAAAGTTCACAAGAAAAGAAACAGCTCTTAATTTAGGCCTGAGCTGTACATGCAGCCGGATTCATAAAAGCCTGTTTGTAATAGTAAATTAAATAAATTTTAATATTCTTGAAGGATTAAAAGTTCTCTTCAGAATCTTCCACAGCGCTATGTAATTTTGAAAAAGAAGACTGCATCAAAGCTGGAATAGTTATTAAAAGCAGCAGCTAAAAGTTCAGTGTCCTGGAGGCAACAACTGTGTGGAACAAGGAGATCTACTTTATATAGTTTCCAAAGTCTTTCAACAATAATCTTCACCAGAGGGATAAAACAGAAAATATTCTGCCCTGAGATAAGAGGAAAGGTCTTCAGATGGATAAATAACTTAGTAAACACTGGAAACACAAACTGGGGGTAAAAAGTGTGTTTTCACTGAGATAAGCCCCCAGAGTGACACAGTGATTCATGCTGTGGCCTGTGCTGTTCAACATGTTCATAGCTGACCTGGAGAGAGGGTGAATAGCAAATGACAGAGCTCACTAATGAATACTGAATTATTAACAGCAACACAGTTGAAATTTGACTGAAGAATTGCAAAGGATAGTGCAACATTATGTGCTGGACACTATGAAGGCAAGGGAAATTCAGTGCTGATAAATGTAATGTGCTGCACACACTGGATAAAAAGAATCTTTAATTTACATAGAAAGATGGGTCTAAGTTGCTATTACCACTCATGTTTTTCTGCTGTTAAACATATTAATAAATTATTGGGAAACAGAATGAATAATGAGATGTCAAGCTTGTTAATAATCAAAAATTATACACATAGTTACAACTAAAATTGACTGTAAAATACTACAGAAGACTCCCATGGCAATAAAATGGTAAATGAAATTCATTGTTGATACATAAAAAATAATTTTCAAGGGGGAAAAACACCAAATGCATCCTAATTATACACACAAAGTGATTGGCTCTAAATTAGCTGTCAGTATTCCAAAAGGAAATTTTGGACTCATTGTGGATAGTTTTCTAAATATCAGCTTAGTGCTGAATAGCGATTTAAAGAACAAATAGAACGTTGAAATAATCAGGAAGACAACAAAGAACAAGATGAAAGACATGACTCTGACATTGTATAAATCTCTGGAACGGTTTCAGTGTGCAAGCTCTTCTCTGGTACAAGGGTGGAGTGGGAATCAAAAAGAGCTGTGAGGACAGCCAGAATAGTGAGACAGGCTAAGTAAAGAGGATATGATTGAGATCTATAAAATCATCAACGGAACAATGAATCTGCTTTTCATTTTTTCATGACATTATGAAGAAGACAAGCAAAAAATGGGGCAGTAAGACAAGTCCTGGAAGAAAGTCCTGTTGCTGGCTTGTAATTTCAGCCTCCAGTTCAGGATATTCTTGTAACATTGACTCCCAGAAATCAGGAAAGTGCTGATGGGAAGAATATTTGCTGTTTCCAAATACCTTTTCCTTAAAACCTACTGCTGCTCAGTGTCAGACATAAAGCACTGGACTAAATAGGTTTTTGATCTATTCTAGGACACCAATCACATACCATTTTATTAAATTTAGATTTGAAACTTTGCTACATAGACATACACATATAAAGATTTCTTTTAAAGACAAAAAAAAGGGTAAACAGTTTGTTTGATTGTTGTTTTTCTGCAATCATAATCCAAAATGGCATTTCTCAGTAGAGACATATGCTTTATGTTAAGCATATTTTTTCCTAGTGTTAGATTTAAAAAATATGAATGAATGGGTGGGATGGTCACACTTTCTGACTATTTTACTTTGGAGAGATCATTTAGAGTGCCATGAAATTCTCAGATAGAAGATCTGTCTTTAAAGATGTTGCTTACATGCTTCATTTGAAGGTTATATTTAAATACTTCAATATGTTTTATATAGATACAGATGCAAATAGCATAGGTACAGGCAGATACATAATTTATTAGCTATTAAGACCAAGTTTAGGGTTTGTTGTTTTTTTTTTTCTGAAGCAATCTATCATCTTACAAATTGACAAGTTTTCAGTTTTCTGAAGGTTAAGCCTGAATCCAGAGATCACATTGAGTTTTTGGTGGTTCTAGGATTTGTTCAAGACTCTGTCTAACTAGGTCAGGCTCAGCACATACCTGGTTCATTTCTGAACTTGTATTTTTATGTTCCTAAAAAGGTTTAATTCAATTTTCAATATCACCTCTCATCTATTTATTGTTTCCATTAATAGCATTTTTCTCATCTTCCATTTCAAACTTCTATAAATGAAGCCCTGTAATAAATTAAACTAAACAGGCAGTTAAAAAGAATTTGACTATCCAATCATTGTATTATTCAAACTGCAGTGTAATAGGCTCTGAATTAATTTATATAATGAATGATACTAGAAGGATGCCGCATAAGCTCCATTATAAAATTTTTATTCTCCTTCTAGTCTGTTGTAGGTGCATTGAGCTAGTCAGGGCAAAAATACAGAATTAGAAGGCTAATGATAATTCTCATGTCCCTGTTTTTCCCTCACAAATCAATGTTTAAACAGTTAACATTCAGGCATTTCAGTAAGTTATCCAGTAAGATTTCAACTGATGAAAAAAATCACAACTTTACCCTCACTAGTGTACCTTTCACCTCAAATTGTATACACTGAGCTTTGCCTGTTCTCATTTTTCCTTAATAGCCTACAAGTCTTGCATGTAGCTTGTGTTTGAGGATCCTAAAAACTCCATGTAAATAGGAACTACTCTAGGAGTAATGGTCAAATTTGAGATTGTTACAGTGAGTCAAGAGACTGTTAAATATCACTGCTGTTGCTGAACTGATAGTGGAGAAATATGAGATGAGAAAATTTTACCTCACTGGATCACAGGAAGTTAAGGCTGCATTTAGAAAGATTACTGGGTCCAGTTAGGGCCCCACAGTTTAAGAGGGATGCAGAAAACTGGAGAGGGGCCAGAGGCAGCTGCCAAGATGATCAAGGACCTCATAGATTATGTAGACAAGATAGGCTAGTTTAGTAAAGAGGAGAGCATGGGGAGATCTAGTAATGATCAAGAGGTGCTTGAAGGACAATGACAAGGCAGCAGCGGCAAATTATTTTCGGTAGTATTAGATACTATAGCAAGGAACAATGGCCAAACATTACAGATTTGAAGAATGAAGTGATTTTTAATTTTATTTTTTTTAAAAATAACCCCCCATTAGAGTGCAGTGTAGCCTTAAAAGGTTATTCAAGGAGGTGGTGACATCTCTGTCCTTGGGAGCAAAATCACAGCTGACCTCATCTAATGCTAACAGTTGTCAACTGTCAGTCACATTTATTTAATTCTATGTTCTGTGAAATAGATATTTCTGCATCACAACCTGCTTATAATGGAGCAAAATGATAAAGACCATACTTAGAAAGTATATTTAATTCTAGATTCCATAAATGTAAGAATAAAGGAAACTAGTAGTGTCAAATAGACAGTGAGGAAGGTTTACTCTGTATACAAGAGTTCCCCGTCATGATCCTGAAGACTAGTATGTAGCCATGTCACTGAGATACTCACTGCCAGTTTTGTTGCAGTGCTGTGAAGGACTCAGAAAATAGTAATTTTCATCAAATTTCTTGTGGTGAAGAAGATCCCTTTGTGAGTAGATCTTCACAAAATGTTGCATTTTTCAACATAACTGCACCCTAGAGAAGGAAATATTGCTGCAGTTGGTGAAGACTGATACCTTGCTGATATGAATTCTCAAAGATCAACAGAACTTTCATCTTCTCCTCTAGCCCTAAAGGCAGATTTGGCATCTAGTTATGCATTGAAAAACCATATATTGCCAAATTAAGGGAGCTAATTGAAAAGGTACCCCAGCAAAACAATAGCTTCCTTGAAGGAAGATGAAAAAGAATAGAAAAGAAAAAAAACCCCAACAACTCAAATGCATAAGAAGGCTCAGAGACACATTAAACTCATGAAGTAATGTTCTGAAGGACCTGTTCCCTGGAATTTATCGATGCAGAACCTGTTCCAGCTTGAGCAGAACAGAATGTTATTCACAAAGGTGAATTCCAGCTCTAACTTTGTTTCCTTTTCAGCAGCTGGATTTTCTGGGCCTAATTCTTCTTTTAGCTAAATCAGTATAAATGGAAAGTGACTGCAGAAATTACTCCTTTGTCTCCACAGGAGAAGAAAACACTGTGTTTGAAGGTCACCTTGGAGCCACATATTGCAGTTTTTGGAACTAGACTTTTGCAGGCCTTTTTGAACTACTGGGAAGTGTTTTGTAGTTCACGAGGTATAACGATAACCAGTAGCAATTAAAGTTGCTATAGAAAGGGTGAAAACCAGACTAAATTAGTTTAAAAAAAAAAAAAAAGAACACCAAGATAATTTCATGGCATTGAATGGTGAGTTGTAAACAAGGAGGGGGGATACAGTCAGATGTCAATGGACCAAGACTGATAGTTCAACAACAGGCTATTCAATGAATAGAAGAAAGAAAGGGGTGATGCGCTGTTATCCTTCTTTCTTCCACCATTGAGATCTCTAAAAATAGTGAGGCATCTGCTCACATTTACATTAATATTAAGCAATCTCTAGGCACTCACAATTTTCATATGTTGAGCTTATCTCATTACCAGGAGATTTTAAAATTGTCTCACCATTTAGAGGCAATAGAGCTAGTGCATCAAAAAGATAACTTCTTAGCAGAAAGGTAACTTGACAGTTTGTAATCGGTCCTTAATCTGAGTTTCTGAGCTTGTTAATGAAATTCATTCATTGCAACATCTAAACCAACATATGCCAGGGAGAATGCCCTATTAATGAGTATTGGATGACTTTGAAAAATGGCACCTTGCTTTACTTTCCCTACTCTTTTGATTTCCCTTCTACCTAAACTCTCTTCCCATCCATGCTTTTCTGTCTCTTGTCATCCTTTCTTAGGAGGAACTGAAATCAGAAGATCCGTCCAGATGAGAAAGAACCCAAAAAGAAAGCCAAAGAACTTTTAATTAAATCAGTAAATTATCTTGGTCAACAGGGAAAGCAAGCCAGAATTCAGAGCAGGCACTGTTACAACACATTTGCCAATCCATAACATATATAACATATATGAGGCATAACTTATACTACAGGTGTTGACAAAAAACCCATGTTTTCTTCATGTTTACTATTCTATCCCTTCTACAACTGTTTTGTCAAATGTAGGAAATAACTAAGATTTACAATGATCAACTGAAATGTTAGAGAAAAAGCTTTTTCTCCCTGTTTGAAAAAATTCACTTAATAAAATATGTTTCTGAAGTGTTTTTATTATAAAAAAATGTTTGCTTTGCTTTATTTTCAATTTTTTTTTGTTAGAGAACACTTTTTTTTTTTTTTTTTTTTAAATTTGTTACCTTCTACATTGAAAACACTTTGTTTTAATTTTTATACTACTTTTCTTCTAATGAGTGTATCTCTAGACTTTGGCATTACTTTCTGGAATAGTTTTCTGTACCGTAAAACATACAAAGAAAAATCTTTACTTAGTGACCAAGTCAATCACTATGAGAGGCAAACATATCCCTTGAAAATGAATACATTATGATTATCAATTAAAACTGAGAACAAGAGTGAACTGAAGCGGTAAATTATGGGTTCATTCATATGTGGGTTCAGTCTGCTCCTCTACCTCGGAATATGACTTTGCAGAAAGACATTTAGAAATAGAGGATGTAGAGGCTGCATTGCGTACTGCAGTAGGATTCGGAAATCTACATTTGTCACTCAGGCCCTAGGATACAGTTTATTAAGGGTCTTGCATTTCACCATGGAAATGCCAAGCTCCTAGGTGTAGGTAGAGATTCTGTACATCCCAGGTCCAAAAGAGGCATAACACAGGCCAGGAGCTCTTTTTTGCTTCCAGGCTAAGTTTGTTCTTGAGCAGAGATTTTAGAAATTGTATTTTTTTTTTTCAATTCAGTGATTACATCTCTGTTTAGTCGTCCTTTATGTGCCTTTTTCTTTTTTTAAACTCTGAATTTTTACATCCCAAATGAATGACATCAGTAGAATTATGATAAGATCTTTATTCTCTCATTTCTTCACCTGCAGAACAGGAACCTGTTTTTCCACATTGGAAGACTGTTTTGAGAGGTGGCACGGGTGCATTAGAGAACAGTCAGCAAACATATTTTTAAACAGAAAAGATATTAATATAAAGCAATATTCTTCTAAAGGAGTATGGCCTTGTCTGTCTATCCAGGTAAACAAATTTAAAACAATTTCATATAGAACAACTGGTCTTTTTTCCTTTTGACATTGTTTTCATTAGGTTAACATTTTTCTCTATTGTTTATCAAAACTGTCTTCCCACCCCCCTTCCCACAAGGTGCTGGTAATTTTCTAAAACAATCAAGAAGACCTTTCAGGACAAAATATGAGGTGTACTGTGCTCAAAAGAAATCAAAGCCAGAATTAAGAAAAAATGTTGGTTTTTTTTTACATTTTTATATAATCCTTTTGCTGCTAGCAATCATGGACTACACAAAAACAAGTAAAAGAGAGACTTTATTTTAAGAGGGGGTGTTTTCTTTAAACATGCAAACTAGTTATTTGCTGAGTAAGTGTGTTCACTTTTTCAATGTCTTTGGATGAACCACAATCCCAAATCAAATATTGTCATGCATTATTAAATTAAGTCAATTATGTGTCAAACAGATGACGTTATGTATGAAATTTCTGCTGCTAGAGACTGCATTTTTAGAGGGCAGTCAACATATTAAATCCTAAAAAGAAGCAATATATATTTTTTGCTTGCAGATCCCTTTGTAATTCACTGGGATACATGATATAGAAGTTCCCACATGACAAATTTAACCATAATAATTTATAGGGAAATGTAGTGATAATGAATTCAGAGGACTAGAGGAAATACAAATCCATTATCAACTTCAGACATCAGGCTGTGTTGGCAGTTTTTAATTCTTCTGAAGTTTATTCCACTTCTGTTTCCAATTTACTTTCAGTTTTCCTGCCCCACATGAGGGCCTCCTGGCATCCATATGCTATTACTCAAAAAAAAAAAAAAAAAAAAAAAAGGATACGAGAACATGGTAGCTCTTCTTTCAAAACTCCACAGCCTGTTTATTACCTTATACATGTATACCAGATGCTTTTTCTTAACTTTAAGAGGGTATCTGAGTGGTAGCTTTTCTGATTCTCACCTTATGTTGAAACTGACCATCTGTGCAGGAGTTATCTGGAACGTCCCTGGCTTTTCAGCCCACCAAAATGCATACACACAAAAGTAAGCTTAGAAAAGCATGTTGAAAATTGCCTGGATTATTGATTAGATTAAAAAAAAAAAAGTAAACTATCAAACTTGCAGCCATATGGTGAATTCTTACCTAATAGTGTAATGAAAATAGTATTTCTGAAGAATAAACTAACCTTTCACAGGTTGTAATTACTGTGCTACATACATACACAAAATTCTGTTGTACATATTATGTGACTGCTCCTGTTCTATATGATTCATGTAAAGCTTTGCTTGGAAATGCAGAGATCCACAAAACTATTGTATTGGATGTGTTGTGAATGTGATTTCCCCCACAGCTAAGGTTGGCTTCCTAAAATGTTTCTTCTGTGGTGTATTGTCCATTGTTTTTTGGTATTAATGCCTGATTGATGTCATTTGCCAAGGGAATATCTCTTCATGCAAAACCTTTCCTTTCCTTTTTCCTTTCCTTTTCCTTTCCTTTTTCCTTTCCTTTTTCCTTTTTCCTTTCCTTTTTCCTTTCCCCTTTTTCCTCTCCCCTCTCCCCTGGATATTAGAGCCTCAGTTTAGAATCAGAGAATTGTTTTCCTTGGAAGAGACCTTTAATATCATCAAGTCCAACT
>WTSP01014650.1:35981-53374 GCA_025331215.1 Actenoides lindsayi | reverse complement strand
CCTTTCCCTTTCCCTTTCCCTTTCCCTTTCCCTTTCCCTTTCCCTTTCCCTTTCCCTTTCCCTTTCCCTTTCCCTTTTCCTTCCCTCTCTCCTCTCTCCTCTCTCCTATTTCTTACAGTAAGTCATGGACAGTGATGGAAAATACAATGCAGGGTCAGCCAGCTTTTAACTTTAAGCACTAGACAACCCATAATCCTTATCTTAGCTGATAGTTGATTTTCAAAGGTATACTGGAAGCTGTAGCCCTTTCCTTAAAGCTCATATAGATTGTCTGGGACTGAAACATTTTTTAATACTGAAATTTACGTACATATTTTTTAACATTCTATTTGTCTTAATTTTCAACATACACTGTGCGCAAGGTTATTGCCAGCTGTCTCTGAACAGCTAAATTGGCAGTATGCTCACTTTTGGTTTGGACTCTAAGCTGAAAAAAGATGTGCTGTGACTCAAATACACTTCCTGATTTCCCAGGAAGACAGCTGGACTTGCAGACTGAAATTATTCCTTTTTAATTGCTACTCAGAGATGATGTGCAGAATGTGCCAGTAAGGAGCTTGACTTCAATTTTTTCCCAATTCAATTTGTTCAATTTTTGTCCCAAAAATCATCATTAAGATGATTTTTGGGAGAGAAACTGAGAACTACTTCTACCATAAGTGCAGGAGGAAGAAAATAATTTTCCACAACAAATTTGGTAACATGTAAGAAAAAAAACAGGTGTCAATTATTTCACAATTTTTTCATCAAGGAATTAGAATCATATACAATCATAGAACGGCTTGAGTTGGAAGAGACCTTAAAGCTTATCTAGTTCCAACGCCCCTGCCATAGGCAGGGACACCTCCCACTAGACCAGGTTGCTCAAGTTCCCATCCAGCCTGGTCTTAAAAATTTCCAGGGATGAGGTGTCCACAACTTCCCTGGGCAACCCATTCCACTTTCTACTCACCCTCAGAGTAAAGAACTTTTTCCTAATGTCTAACCTAAATCTGCCCTGCTCTAGTTTAAAACCATTCCTCCTCGTCCTATCACCATGTGCCCTTATAAAAAGTCCCTCTCCAGCTTTCTTGTAGGCCCCCTTCAGATACTGGAAGCCTGCTATAATGTCTCCCTGGAACCTTCTATTCAGGCTCAACAGACTCAACTCCCTCAGCCTGTCCTCTGGTCATCTTTGTTGCCTCATCTGGACCCTCTGTATCAGGTCCATGTCCTTGTGGTGGGGGCTCCAGAACTGGACACAGTACTCCAGATGTGGTCTCACAAGAGCAGAGGAACAGAATCACTTCGCTTGACCTGCTAGACATGCATCTTCTGATGCAGCCCAGGATATGGTTGACTTTTTGGGCTTCCAGTGCACACTGCTGGCTCATGTTAAGTGCTTCATCAACCAGCACCCCCAGGTCCTTCTCTGCAGGGCTGCTCTCAATCCACACATCACCCAGCCTGTATTTGTGATTGTGATTACCCTGGTGCAGGACCTTGCATTTGGCCTTGTTGAACTTCATAAGTTTAGCATGGACCGACCTGTCCAGTCTGTCAAGATCGCCCCTGGATGGCATCCTTTCCCTCTAGCATGTTGGCTGCACGACACATCTTGGTGTTGTTGGCAAACTTGCTGAGGGTGCACTTGATCCCACTGTCCATGTCACCAACATAGATGTTAAACAGCATCAGTTCCTGTACTGATCCCTGAAAGATTCCACTTGGCACAGGTCTTCATTTGGACATTGAGAGAATTGCAGAGTTAAAACGGGACAACATACCTTTTTATCTGAAGACAATACATGTGTTTCCTCTTATTTTTTCACTCTGGCTCAAAATCAGAAACCAAACCCAATTATATTTTTTCCCCAATTATATGTTCAGATGTGGTTGACAGACAATCTCTTGTCCACTTGCAGAAAATGACACTTTTCCCTAAGGGGACAGAAATTTAAGTGCCCTCCAGATATAAACAGGAAAATTAAGGAACTTACAAACAGTGGTCTAGTTACTGATTTTGAATCATATTCGTTTTATATAATGAATTCTACTGAAAGCCAGCAGAGAAGATTTAATCTTATTAGGACAATTCCTTGATAGATTGCACTATTTTAAATTGCAAATGATGGTGTTAAAATGAAGAGTGACTTTAAACAATGTAGTTAGAAAAATGAAAGCTCAGTAAATGGCTGCATTTTCTGCTGCCACAGTTCTATATGGAGACAATGAATTTATATGAGGAGAATACTTCTTTTCTTGATAGATTTAGGGATCAAAAAGATTGTGTACTAATGAAATAAATTAATAAAATTTTAATTTAGCGAGTAAAATATTTTTTCTCTGTCTAGAATTATTTCTTACCTCTTTCCACTTTTTTTTTTTTTTTTTTTTTTTTTTTTTGGTTTGTTTTTACCTATTCCTTCCAGCAGACATACAATAAAACAGGTCTCTAATGGTCTTCACATTTTCTCTCACTTTTTCCTTTTAAAAGCCAAATAGGTTCAATTTACTTTACAGGACTATTGTCACTTAGACTTTTACAGGTTTTCATGTTAGAGAAAGGGCTTAAAATACGAAAGTTGCTAGTCACAGGACAAAATGACTGAAGTTACCTATGCATGGCCATGAACTGCTAAGTGGTGAAGTACTTTGGTATGTGTGTGCTGAAGAACTAATTCTATGAAGCAATTATATAGTTAATGGAACTCTGCATTACATTTATTTCTATCTTTGGTTTAAGAATATATGATATTTCAAAATGTTAATCTTCTTCTTCCTTTCACACTTTGTAATTGTTCTCTTCTTATATTGCATTTTTTTAATTTTATTTTTTACACTAATCCTTATGCTCTGAAAGATCAGAACAGTTGGTTTCTTCCCTTGAACCACAAAAAGGAATAATGCTTTAAATAAATGCACTAATGTAGATCAGTTGCAGATGCAAATGGAGATCCTGTATGACTAGTTGAAATTAATATCCATGCAATATCTGAATCTCTCTAAAGACCCTTTAGATAACTACTGCTTTTAAAAGTGAATTTGGCTGTTTATAGGCATTTCTTTTTTTATATTCATTGTCTGTAGGCTACGTTTTGTTCAGCACTGTGCATTGTGAGGTACTGCATGTACCTTTGAAGGGCAAATACACATAAACTGGCAAAATTCAGTTTAAGGGAAAAAGTGGAAATCAGAGGCATGTCTGTTACACTGAAAAAGTAGTCAGCCCAGCTTTTCTGTAATATCATCAGAATGAATTGTTCTTCTTCTTGCTCTCTTCTCTGCTACCAAAAATGCTTTTCTCAAATTCTTCAATAAAGTGTTCCATTTTAATTGTGCTTGCTGTGCCTTGTAGAACATTATTTAGTACAGCTCAGTAGAGGGACTGCTACTACTGTAGCATATGGCACAACTGTGTTTTGGCAAAGGTGTCCTGACAATGCTTCTGCTTTCTCAGCAGATTCAGGATTAGAGCCTTTCACTTCTGCCTCTAAACCTCTGAGTTCCTATGCCAAAAATTTAAGACCTGTTTGTGGAAGTGACATCCTCCCTATCTTTTCATCTGGTCTCTGGGAACATTATGTGTTCATTGAGAAAACAGGTTTCAGGCTCAGGTTAATGTGAACTGTTGGAAGCCAGCAATTTAATACACATTTGTGAACAAAAAAAGGTAATTCTTTGAAATAACTGTGTAAACATATTTGATTTACCTTGTGGCTAAAAGATAAGAAAAACTATCTGCACAGTTATTCAATACTGTAAGTGTCAGTGACATGTAAATTATATTGGTCAACCCCCAAATGAAACAGCTAGTTGTTTTCTAGTCAAGCCAAATTCAATCACACTTGGATTAAACTATTTTTAATCTTTCATTATCAAGGTTCCTTAGGTACAAACTCATGAAAATTCACAAAGTCCCCAATAAGCATAGAAACAAAAAGTACAGAAGTTGAAATTTGCATGTCAAATTAATTTCAAACATCTGTTTTCAGTTGCATCGCCCATTGCATAGTTATTCATGTTGATCAGAGAGAAGAGCTCTTAGTTACCTCTACACTTCTCCTCACTTCTGATAGGATGTTGCAAGTTTTTGTGGTTTTTGTGTTCGGTTTTATGTTTGTTTGCTTGGTTGGTTGGGGTTTTTTGTGGTATTTATGTGTTTGTTTGTTTTTGGGAGGGGGAGAGATTTCTAGTAGAACTCAGTAATAATACATTTATGTAGCTTGGATTTAAGATGGACTCTATTGTTTTTTCTGTTAAATAATTCCAAATTTTCCAGAACAGAAGAGAAGTATATTTTAGCATATCTTGGTACCAAAACTTGGGAATTTTAGTGTAGGTCCTTTCTATAGGCAGCAAATAGTTTTTATTTCAGGGAGAAAAAGTACTGAGGGAAACTTCTGCCTCTGCTGTGGTCCAGGGAGTTCAGCTTAGCCCATTGTGGGCTTCAGATGTATTTGGTACATTGGAGGATTTGTAGAATTATTTCTTGGTATATAAAACTCTATGTGTTCATGTGTCTGTATTGTGATATTAGGATTACTGCAGTCTAGTTTTTTAGGTTTTTGTTAGGTTTTTCTTGTTTGCTTGTTTTGTGGTTTTGTTCTTGTTTGTTTGTTTGTTTGTTTTGTTTGCTTGTTTGCTTTTTAAATCCTTTAAATTCTTCATTACACAGGCAAATATTATTCAGTAAAAATTCAGAAGCATTTTCTGGTTTAAAGTCTGTCACTTTAAAATAACTCTGGTAATGGCAAAAGCTAGTGCCCTCCTCCCAGCAACCCATTAATCTACTTCAAACATATGTCTGGACTTTTCTCAGAGTTTCCAAAGTCATTCCTATTTGGGCAGAAACCAACTAAAAAAAAAGTTTCTTACCAAAAGAAAATGTTTAATAGTTGTTATAAGTGAAACCAGGAGGTTACAATGAAACCTGCGCTGAGTGAAGTGCTACTGCAAAACCTCAAATGGTGGAAACCAAGCCTCATAGTTTTGCATAGAAATATCAAAGCAGCTGGGTTTCACTTGAACACTTTTAAATCCTTTTGGCAAAACTTCTTGTATTTTGTATATTGGTTCTTGTATGTGTTTATTTATATTCCATTTCTGAGCAGTGAGTACATTTTTTCCTCTGTACAGAACAATTTTAAAACCCAAGATTGCAGATTCTGAATTGTGACATTTTGAGATTTCATCTCCATGATGGGTGGGATGTCTGATGATCTCAAAACCATGGATTCATACATGCGCTACCCTGTCTTCAGAAGGCCTCGAGTGTTAGATGTCTGTCAGTTGTCTACTTACATCTGAAGTTCAGCACATTGCCATCTGGTCTCCAGCTTTATTCCTCTTGTTCTGGGCAGCCAAAACTCGGCCTGCAGATATAGCCCCATGGAAGACAAGGTTGGGGTTATATAGGAAGAACACTGCCAGGGCCTCTCATGATCAGGGATGTATCTAAAAAGCCCTCATTGCCCAATTTGGGGAACAATGTTCTCTAAAAACTGTTCTTCCACACAGCCTTCTGTGACAGAGACCTGATTTTGATAAGTAGCAGCTTAATCTTCCATTTAAATAGTATGTTCTGGCAGTTCACAGTACCTCTAATTCAGGTTTGATTTGATAGTTTTTGCAATTTACAGGAAATCTTACTGGTTACTGATTGCCAAAATTATGTGAATGGTCATTTATGTTCACAAGAAAATTCTATGCTGAGAAGGTTTCTTCATTTATAATTGCAAAAGACTCCTAGCTATTAAGATGCAGAGGTAGATTTATAGGCTACTAAGTCCTGTAGGAAATTTCCTGTTTTACTTCTTTCTTTTTTTTTTTTTTTTTCCCTCCATTTTCCCTACAAAGTATTTCTCCACAAAAACATTTTTACTGTACAGTCACCAGCTCGAGAAAGGTTGGTTTGGTTGGAGTTTTTATAATGGTTGCAAGAAGGGAAAAAATATGTTCTTGTTGAGGTTTTGGGAGTTCTTTTATTTTCCTGGGGAGTTTTTCCATACTTGTTACTAGGAGATAAACTGCTGTACTTGAGGGTACTTGGGAGAAACAGAGGGCCACAGGGGAGAGGTTTGAATGAATGGGGGTTGGGTGGAGCCTCTAGCTCTCGTTTTTCCCTTCTGTTTCGGGGGAGAGCGAAGCTGCCTTCGTGGTGGAGATAGGTCGTCCCTACTGCGTCGCCTGCTTTCTCCTTCTACACCTACTGTCTCCCGAGGATCCTGCTGGGCACCGGGATCAGCTGCCCAGGGTGGTTTGTGAAGAGAGCCTCTCGTCGGCCATCACCACGTGAGGACTCAGCTCGCTCCGGAGCGGCCCTGCAGGCGCAGGGAGATCATCGCGCCCTCCCTGCTCGCCGGGAGTGAACCGCAACTAAGGGGAAAGGGCTTGCGGCCGAGAGAGGCTGGCACTGGGGTCCTGGTTTCTGTGTGTTGTTACTGCTATAGCTATTACTGTTCATTTGTTTTGCTTTATATATTAATTAGTAAAGAACGATTATTCCTATTCCTCATCTTTGCCTGAAAGCCCCTTAATTTCAAAACTATAAGCATTCGGAAGGGAGGGGGTTGTATTTTCCATTCTAAAGGGGGGCTCCTGCCTTCCTTGGCAGATGCCTGTCTTTCAAACCAAGACAGTTCTTCTCCAACATTGGACACTTTTGGGATTCAGATGGACAGGATGCTGGGCTATCTTGTCTAGACTGTATTTTTGCCAAGAATGGTTGGAGCAGATGATCCTTGAGGTCCTTTCCAACTTAGTATTCTATGATTCTATCATTCTGTGATGTTTTCTTTGGAAAATGTTTCACCAAGTCCCAGTAATTTTCTGCTTGTTGTCTGTGCCATAAACATATGCTTACAATTCCAAATGTTAGAAATATTAAAATTATAACGGATGTTAAATTTCTAAGAGAGACTGAACCATTGTAAAACCAGAGGTCCTGAACAGAACAGATGATGCTGATTCTGATGACAGCACTGTTTTGTCTAATTCATTAGATGTTATTTCAGCTGTTAAAGGCCAGACATGTAGGTAAAGACAGAGCAAAAATACCTAAGAAAGAATAAGGAGAAGGAGTTACAATATGTTCCGTATGATGAGAATAGCCATGAATCCTCATTCACTGCAGGAAATAAAACCTTTTTGTGTTCAAAATCTTGCTCTTGTATAATAGAAGGAAGTGCACAGAAGTACATATATTCACCGCCTGGGCAATTTATGTATGGTTACAGACCATATTTGCACTATCCTTCCAACATGTGGAAACAAGGTATGGAAAAGGCAGATGCCCTTGGATCTCCAGGAGATACATCAGTTTAGTTTCACATTTTCTGCCTTAACACAGCACATGTTTTAAGCACTCTGAGAAGTGGTCAGAATTTCAGAACTTAGAAACAGCTGCAAACTTCAGAGTCATTGGTAGTCTCTGTGCTTCATACTGGGCCTGTTGGAACAGTATATAGCCAGTTGTTATATATAAGTATCTTGCTTCTTTACTGGGCGTGAAAGTGATGCAGAAGTTAATTTGAATTCAGGCTATGCATAAGGAATGTTGTTGAGCTTTGAACTCATGTGAGACCTTTACAGCCTTTACAGTTGGCTGCGTGTAGACCAAGGAATATTTTTTTGAAGTGTATTACATCTATTTCAAAATTGGGTGAAGAAAAACTCAGAACTGAGAAGGTCCAAACTTTCACCCATCAAAAGTACTTTGGATTTTTCAGAAACTGATAAAGTTTCATTTTCAGTAAGAAAGATTCAGTTATGTTTCTGTGCCAGGTACGTTTTGGGCAAAGATAGCAACTAGATGAACCTTACAAATAGAGCAGGGAAAATAAATGACTAAGATCAAGTCACTCAGAGTGCAACAGAGCTGTACACTGTAGCAGCTCACTAAAATATAACTCTTCTCTTGTAGAATAACTAGGACAGTCAATAAACAAACTAAACCCAGGTACATCTGGAATACTAAACTTTAAAGAATTATTGATATTCTCAATGAATTCATTTCACTAATTGTTTGTAGTTCCTTTCTTGCAGACATCTTAAAAGACTTAAATTATCCTTTGGATAAATGTTGGATTGGTCCCCCATCATCAGACTCTGTTCGCTCTTCATGAATCACAAATTAAAAGGTCAAAATGGGTTAGTTAAAAATGATAGTGATTATGCTTCATATAAGCACAGTACTATTGTAGCTAACATTATAGGATATATTTGAAAAAGGCAAAAAGTTTAATGAAAATGAAATAATCTGATTTTAGTTAACTGAATGGTACGTACAGTGATGGTTGAAAAACTCACCTGATTGTATTTGGGTACTAAGAGGATGGCTTGAGTTGTATTCCTATTCCAAATACAAAAATGTGTCGCAGGCTTAGAAGAGCACTTCCCACTAGGTAGTTTCTTGCTTACTGCATGAGGTCTTTCTATAAAGGAACCCAAAAGGACAGCTAATTTGTCATTGCAAGTTCAGTACCAGTCTACCATACATTAGCTAGCATGAGAAATATAGAAACATTGATGAAATAGTAAGACATCAGCATGGTTTTCATGTCTTTTTTTTCCTTGCTTTTCCATGTGGTATCTTTGAGATGTGAGATTAGGATTTTTTAATACCTTACTTAATAGAAAACATGGTGTCAGATGCAAACCCTACTGCTGTTACCTCATTCAGGGTTTAGAACCATGTGGAAGCCAAACATAAAAGGAGGCAAAATGTCCCACATTTAAAAGTAATTTTAAAATCTAAACAAAGTCTTTATAGAAACATAAAATGGCTTGAGTTGGAAGGGACCTTAAAGATCAGAAAGTTCCAACCCCTCTGCCATGGACAGGGACATCTCCCATTAGACCAGGTTACTCAGATTGTCATCAAGTCTGGTCTTAAACATTTCCAAGGATGAGGCATCCACAACTTCTCTGGGTAACCCAGTCCAGTGTCTCACCACCTTCATAGTAAAAAACTTCTTCCTAATGTCTAGTACAAATCTACCTTGCTCTTGTTTAGTCATAGAGAGCATCCCTGGTACTAAGCATGATTACTGTATTACATGGATTCATCAAGCCTTTGCAACCTGTGAGTAGATCACTTCATGTCTCCCCATGTTTGCTTCCCCCTCACCCCCTCAATGTGAGAGAAACACATTCTTAGCAGGGATTAAAGTAAAATCCTATTCTGTAGCCATCTCTCCTAGCTTGGCCTGACTTGTCCCACTGTAACCAACTGCCCAGAATTAATGAAAAGGAAGCAGAAGAAGAAGCAGAAAAAAAGCGCATGAATTTAAATATCTCACACATTTACTGACTAGATGAATTTGCAATTGGAAGGGAGTTTAATGTATCATCTACTATACACTCCATCACATAAATAATGTCAATTTAATTTTTGACAGATCTTAAACTCTACTTGGCTCCCTAGCCCATGTAATAGTCAGTAGAAAATCTATTAAAATGTAGCAAATATAATGTAGGGGTTTTATAAGAGAAATGCAGAAAAAATGAGTTTCAATAACTTTTCCAGTATTGGGTCAGAGTTTGAAAAGTAGTCCAGAAAACATTGTTGTCTTACACTTTGAGAATTGGTGTTATTCTCAGTTGGGCTATTTACATAGTAAGATATTTATTCTCCAAGAGTATTTATATCAATAATAAACACATAATTGTATTTGGAAAATATAGGCTTCCATCTTGCTACTCTTCTTGTAGACACACAGAATTTCCTTTGGATGAAAGTGATGGTGCCTGTAAAGCAGATGCCTAAAACTCTACTAGATATTAATTAAATCTGAAATGTTTGTCACCTGTTTATTGGCACATGAGGCAAGAGCTTCACAAATGTATCATTTGTGCTTTCTAAACCTTACGTAACTGCAGTCACAGGATCTGTTCAGTATACTTTGCTTTTCAAAAGTAGTATACTGAGAAAATTCTGTAAAGTTCCTCTTTGTAATGAGCTCTTCTTCTATTTACTACATCAGATTATCATTTTGTCTTTGTGACAGTGTCATTCAGCAAAAGATTGTGAGATCACCAGAAAGTAGTTTCTGTTAGAGGAGCTGAAGTGATGTGAGATCAGTTTTGTGGCTTTCCATTGACCTGGATTCTGATTTGTGTGCTGTGCCTCTAGGGTGGCTTCATTTCAGTCAATAACCCTGGAATTATGTACATTGACATCACTAAATACTGTGTGGTTTATTCCCCAGTGTGGGGCGCTTTGTGCAGCAACGTACATCTGCAAAAAATGAGCAAATATAAAATTTTACATGTATT
Organism: Actenoides lindsayi; assembly: GCA_025331215.1. Taxonomy (NCBI): domain Eukaryota; kingdom Metazoa; phylum Chordata; class Aves; order Coraciiformes; family Alcedinidae; genus Actenoides; species Actenoides lindsayi. Next base: position 43,117 of record WTSP01014650.1, on the reverse strand, counting down.
CACATTTTATCACATGAAAATTTTATGACTTAGCACTTACAGTGGATTTTACCTTGTTTGACTTTGATCATGTGAAAATTCAGCACCTATTTTAATCTTATGGTAAGGTAATGTATTCCAGCCTAAACCACCTCTCCAGTATAGGTGAAATGGACAACTGTGTGGAGGTGTTTGTCTCTGCGCTATACACGGCATTGTATGGGGAATTAAAAGCTTGGTCTCTAATTTTCCTTAAGATTAAATGCTCAAAGTTGGAAGGGTCAACCTGTCATCACCATAAGCTCAATGTACAAGGGCTGAATATGGATAACTTTGTCCTATGGGGTCTGTGAAACCTTTGAGTTAAAATCAAAGTTTTTTAACCTTGCATCCTGTAATACACAGCATGTGCAATAGAATATAGGCACAGATGAGCCACTAGCACACCTGAGATCTCTGAGCCCTGTTTTAAGAGTGCTGATAACCGAAATGTCAATGGAAATTGGAGGCCACCGTTGGCATTGAAAAAACACTCAAAGTCAGGCCACTAATGTATTCAAGTATCTGTTACTAAGCTTATTTTAAGTATGGTCTTTATTATGTCAGACTGAAAAATTCTTGCTGAGTCATAAACCATAAGATACTTCTCACCTTTTTTTATAGAAAAAAGAACATTGCCTAAACCTGGTTTTTGTTTTGAAAACTAAATGTGTGTGGTATTTCAAGAGTAGTACATAGATCTGCTGAACAGAATAGGCCTTCCCGAAACAGAAGGATCTGCTCAGGTAATAGCCGGAGATGTTTCTTTTCCCTCTTTACCTTCCTAACTGGAGCTCACTGGCCTTTGTAGCACTGTGACACTAGGGAGCACACTTTCATCAGGAATTATGCTGCCAGCAACATCTACAGAGAATGGGAGGTCTAAGTCAGTTCTGCAACTCGGCATTTCGGCAGCGGGCCAACCGCTGCCCCACTGCACAGAATGACAAGGCATGCGAACATGACAAAGCTAATGGTAAACAATGACAGATCTGTCGAGATTCCGAAGGGATGCATCTCTTGTTTGTTCATATACAGTACAGGAATCAGAGCTATTTTGTTTGGGGTGTGCTTAGATGCCTGTCTGAACTCTTCACCCTGCCTTTTACAAATCAGACTTAGCAGTGCAACAAAGAGGGGTTTTTTTTGTGAGTATGAGAGACTTACAGGAAGCTGAAAACTAGGACAAGCAATTCTTAGAGAAGGGATAAAATATGCTTGCTCTTTATTTTTACTTCTTTAATAATGCCCTTGTACTTACTGACCAGTTAATAAAATCTTACTGTGTAATTATTGCTTCTAATAATAAAGACATTTGGCTATAGAAATAAAGGTGCAGGAGAACAGAAAGGAATTCTTTCTTTGGAATAGCTCTAGACTCAATTTTACTAATATAGTAATGAGTTACTATAGTAATTATTATACTAATTTCACATGTACTGAATTATTGCTTCCTGCAATAATTTCAAAATAAATATATTTTCTTATTAAATCAGCTTAGCTGATGAATTGTATTTTTATATAAGCCAAATGTTTCTGTATATTGAACCATTGTCTTTTAGATGGCCTGAAGTCTATTTTACACATTTTATGCCTTTGATACATTATTCTTTCTTCCTTTATACTATTCAAGTTTATTTTTTACTAGGCTGAGAAGTTATGAGCACGTTAACTTAAACCTGTGTAAGTTAGATATGATCACACACAAATCTTCACCATTTATACTCTAGAAAACTTATCAGGAAAGTGTTCAAAAAAAAGATACGTCGCACCAGCCATTACTAGAACTAATAAAACCCCAAAACCTTTCCCAGACCTTTACAAGAAGAACAGCCACCCTGAATCATATCTATGGTCCGTATAGTCCACTTCTGTATTCATTGCAGCAGCTTCATGGAAAGGTTTAACCTAACATACAAAGAACAGTTGATAGGCACTTAAATTGTACTCAAACAATATTTCAGGTGTTTCAAGTATTTCGGGCTATTGATTTTTTTTACACTATTTCTCTGCTGTTTTCCACATATGCAACTGATGTGCTGATGTAGGATGAACCAGAACCTTACTGATTTGTTCTTCTGGTTTTGCACTAAGAAGGCTGAAATATGTAGAGCAATGTCTCTTTCTGTATCAGTCCTCCTGGTTCTTCTGTCTTAGGGGAGCATATGCAAGTATTTGTGTTCTCTGGTAGACTGCAGCCACTTCAGAGCATTACAGTAGACTACTTGAAAAGACTTTGATTATGAAACAGCATAGAAAGTGTCATCTACTTCTAAATAAAGAACTCCAGAGCTACCACATTGAATTAAAAAAATTCCAATTGAGAAAGTCTAGTATTCAAGTGGGTAATAGGGTATGTGATCATAGAACAATTAATTTCCACCAAAAGAACAGTGCTAAATCAGATTCTGTAGCTGTTACTTTGAGTAGAAGCTTGCCTGAAATGAGACTGATAAAACATTATCTCACAGAAGATCAAGTTTGGGCTGCAATTCAAGAAGCTCGACAGCTAATCCAAAAGACAATCAACTGAAAATCTCAGACAATAGAGTGAATAAATGTAAACCATTGATAACATGGGCCATATTGCACCATCAATTTTTAAGCGGCAGTTTACATTGATTTCACTGCTTAAAAATCAATGCATTTTCTGCAGAGAAATAGTTTCAGATGAACAGTGATTATTTATCATAATGACTTTTATCTGAGGATATCTCCCATTTCATAAATATATGCTTAGTATTCTTGCTTAATACTCTTGTCTGTTGAGACATTCCAACTATTGTGTGAAGAAATAATTATTTGCCTTTGCAAAGTTTCCTCTGGTTTTATGCAAAGCTATAAGGAACTTCTCGGGAGACATGCGGTCTGTGTGGAAGTACTCAAGCCTGGCGTGTTATAGCTGTTGTTTGTTACCTGTACAATGATAGCAGCTGGAGATCACAGCCACTCAATGGGGATCTGTCACAGAAGGGTCTACTTGCACACTCTATAAAAGCTAGATGCTTGTCTAGAAGGCTTTATAGCCTAAATAGACTGAAGAATTAAAAGACAAAAAAGGATGCGAGAGAGCTCAGCTGCCTGGTGAAAGGTCAGTGACAGAGATTGATGCAACAGCTGGAGCTGTAGACCCCTTGTCTGAATTCGGTAAACTGTGCAGAATTTAGCCCATGTCACCACTTCCTCTTGAAAGCTTTTACTTAACTTCAAAATTCTAAGGTCTGATTATTCTAGTTGTTTTAGTTAAAACATAGAAGACTGAGTTCAAAAGGACACAATCTTTTGCTAGTTAGTCCACTGATTTCATGAGAACTGTGCCAGATTTCACCAGTTTAAAGACTTCCATGCCTTAAGAATAAAACTTCTAACCATATTCTTAAATCTTTATCATACTTCACAATAGTGACTGACAGGAATACATATATAAAACTAGAATTATGTATTTCCTAAAGGCCACTGGTCTTTTCTGGTCACTGTATATGTGATCTTATAAAAAATGAACATTTAATTCAGTGTAAAAATTGTTCCTTTTGAAAGTGCACAATATAAAGGTAAGTTAAATGCTGTTTAATTTTCCCCTCTTTTTTTTTCCAGAAAAGCGATCATCTTAAGATATACTAATTCAACCGTCTAAATCCTGGTTTGTAAATGTTGTGTGTTTTGGAAGCTGAAGAGATTTGCCTATTAAATAAGGGATATAAGGAAGATATAAATGCCTCTTTCAAGGGAAATTGTCTGTCACCACAAATTTAGCCCACATACAAAATTTTCTTTCACACAAAATACGGAAAAATTCCCAGCATGATTCTTAGCGAAAAGAAATAACTGCAGAAAATACTTTAAATATAAAGTTATGAGAAGATACTCTATGTTTTAAACAATGAAATAATGAAAGGTTGAATTCTAACATCCCATTATTGGTTATTGGAAAAGGGAAGTTGTGTTGATAACCAGTTCATTCCCAGGCTTCTATTTTCTTCTTCTGGCTTCAGAAAAAAAAAAGTGTATATAATCACAAAACCAAATATGCCAGCAGGGAAAAAAAAATGTGTTTTACCTGACATTTAAAAATGTGTTACTAAATTTAATAGAATTTCATCTGGTCTATTTTTTACCTTTTCATTGTAGAAAAAAGGTTTAGAATTCTATTTGGGTCATTCTGATACACACAAATGACACATATTATATAAAAGCTACAGTGCCTTTTATTGTTCATGTCTTCTCCAGAAATCACTTAGCATTTTCCTTGCTGTAGAAACTTGTAATAAAATGGTTATAACAGGAAAAGCAAGTCACCTAGCAGTATAACCACAGAGAAATGAACACTTCAGCACTTACTTTTTATGGGCTAGCTAACCTCATTGGATTCATATAACTGCCAAAGCCTGACCTCTTTTACTGTTGATCAGAGTTAAAATTTACTTCCATAACATATTATACTGACCACTTTAGAGAAATAAAGGAAAACAGAAAAGACACAGAACTTACTCTTATTATTTGGTATAGTTTTACCAAACTACAAGGCTTACCATTAACTGCTACACTGGGTAAACTGGAAAGTAATTCCGTTCTCATGCTCTAAAGCCCTCCAACAATGATCTAGCAATTTCCAGTTGTGGACGTGACTATCAAATAAGTAAGAAAAAGCAAGCCTTTAATATAGCAAAATCTAAAATGTGACCTTGGCAGTAGCCAAGTGTTAGGAGCTAAGTTAGCTCTGAAATCTGGTTTTGTAATAATAAATGCTTTTATGCTAGGACCCTGTTTTGCTAGTTTGTCAGCAGTCATCTCTCACAATCTGAAATAGGGTTTGTCTGTCCTTTGATTTTTTCCCAATTGATTTCTTTATAATGTCTTAGTCATTCCACAAACATATTCTGCACATTCAAAATGTTTGGCTAATTAGCATCCCATAAATTAAGTATCTTTATAATACTGTAATTAAATTGGAAATAAATAAACATTATAATGATGAAAAATAATTTAAAATAATGTATGGATATTATCTCCTTTTCTACAGAAGACTACAGTGCTGTATACTTGATTATCTTGAGTCATGACCATGGTTAATAAAATTTATAAAAACTCAGGTTGTTACTATAAACTTTGTTTGGTTAATCTATCTGATTGGCCTCAGCTTACAGCTTTCCATCAGAGACTCTAGATAAGAAATGGGGCTACTCAGGATTTCTGAGAAGCCAAGTACTCATAGTTTTCTATATGTCTTAAAATTTGTGTTAATTTTGTTGTAGAAGCAAATTATAATTTAAAAATAGTGATACTTTCTCTTAGGACTGAGATTTCAGAGACCAATGTAAAATTATGAAAGAAAGAAGGAATGATAACTGGCTATTGTCTGACATTAAATGATTTTTATCAACTTGTTACATGTAGTTGGGTCAAAATGAGTGTCTTTATTATTGCAAACCAAATCTGGTTGGGTCTTCTTTCCCTATTTTGTTTTATTTAGTTTTCTGACTTATAAATTTTACTTTTTCTACTTCCTGACTTTATTTAATTTACCTTATTTATCTTTGTGTACTGTTTTTATTCCTTTAATTCCCTCATATTTAATAGAAAGAAAGCAAACAAAAGGTGGTATTATTGCACATTTCCTGGAGACACTGTAGGCAGAACAATCAGACTTCAGTATTAAATGCTAACTTTATTTGTTAGAGGGAAGGCAGGATTTTACCACAGACCTTCAAGAATTATAAGTCAAGACATGGGAATTATGTGATTAGTTTGAAAATCACAATTTGAAAGAACAGAAAGAGAAGTGGTGAGTGAGATCCTTTGCTTTGTCCTTTGGTTTTATGTTTCTTCTGACTTGCATATGTCTAAAAGTTTTCTAACCATAATAGCAGAGGTTAGAGACATAGTAATGCCATAAAACATTTCCTAAAAGCCATTATAGCTGCCAATTGAGTGGCAAGGAGACAGCTGTTCTGGACTCTTCTACTATCAGTGTGAGATGTAAATTTGGCTACTGTCATCAAACACAATTAACCAAAATATACAAATATGTGAACTTTATGCATATGTGCATTTTTCTTAATTTGACAGAATACCTCAACTAAGCATACAGTAAAAAGATGGGTGGAGACCTTTTAGGAAGTGGTCAAACATTTTACTGAGTGCTTTTGAGGTTGTGTTATATCTAATGGTGAACTATGAGCAGCATCTTTAGGGTACCTTATGCTGTTAATTCGTGAGAGGAAATCTAGTCCTTCATCTGATTTTTTACATTAGTCTTTTAAAAGATTTTACAGTAAATGTATCAAGTCATAATATTATTTACCTCTATAGCAAATATAGTAAATACAATTCAGAAGCTTCTGGAGCATTTCTTCAAAATTTCTTCACTTTTGAGTTAGAACATATCCTAAGGAATGCCAAAGTCTCAAAGGAAAGTAATATTAAAATTGATTTTCAAAACTTAATATTCACTTTCACTGCTAGCTGCAATGATGCCAGTAGATGTCACATGATTATACTTGTTATCAAAGATTAGGGTTGGATCCTTTTCAGTGAAAGTTTGCAAATAGTAAAAAATCATGATGCAGTTGAAAAAAAAAATTAATTTAATAATGATCCTTTTTTTGTATTTATGTATTAAAAACTTTGTAGGATAACTGCAGATTCTCCATCATTTAATAGATGAGATCATTAAAAAAATGAGTTTTATAGAGAATAATCCCCTTAACTGACTCTTTTGAGAACACTCTGCCTTGTCTGAATGTAGGATCTTGACAGCTAAGCTCCAAATGCACCAGTTTTTCTGTTGTCCTGAGCTAAGGAAAAAAAGGCCTCAGTGATAGGTATGTTTTTAAGTTTCACTCTTTCTTTTTCCTCCTGAGACTACAGCCAGATTTGGACCATATCAAACTAATTAAAATTCACACAGCATCTGCATCAGCCACTGAAATCTGCAGCATTGATTGGGCAAGGAATATATGAGGAAAATAGATATAATATAAAGTTCTAAGATAAACTGTCCTGGAAATTAATTTATTTTAATAATATTTTAGAAGCTACAAAAGTACTGGCAGAATTCATATGAATACGTTGTTATTAAAAAAGACAGACTTTTAATTGCAGGCAGTTAACACAATCTG
>WTSP01014650.1:13193-35881 GCA_025331215.1 Actenoides lindsayi | reverse complement strand
AGTTGTCTTTTTGAAAGTTAAAAAATGTTAATGTTTTGCATACAACATTGCATCACTAAATTTTCATTTTGCTGTGCTTACCTATGAAAGTAAATTAAGACCTTAGTTTCCTGGATAATTTATGGTGGCAGACTTTATATGCTTTGCCTGGATGGTGTTCAGAGGAAGGTTTTTCCTTCTAAGCTTTTAGTTTTCTTCCTTATTTATGAAATGTAAGTCACTCTTAGGTCACTAATGTGAAATAGATCACTTAAGCAGACCTTTCTGTGAAGGATGATGCAAAAATTTCATGTGCTCTGCGTTAACAAAGGTGATATTAAATGCCTGTTCCCTCCAGATAAGGGTAGTGGAGGTTCATTTCTATATTCTTCTGTTTCATTTTGTTGTAACTTCCTCTACTTGAAAGCATTAAAAAGGTCTCCAGATTGTCTTTTAGATAACAACTATAAGCTTAGAAATAGGTTTCAGAAATGAGATTAGTTCTTCCGGAATGATGATACTGAACTATTGACCTGCAGAGAGAGAGATGATGATGTTGACTTTCACTCTGCCTGGTTCCCCAGCTCTAGTCATTTTTCCTCTAAAATCCTGTAGTGGCAGGTTACAAAGTAGAGGTCAAGGCAAATGAAGTGGCAGCCAACCCACTGCATTATTCTATGCCCGTGATCTGTCTTAGTTTCTTGGTCATTCAAATGCAGGAGATGGTTTCAGAGCTGAAATAGTGAGGTGAAATGTAACTTGATTTAACATTTTAACCAGAAGGGATTGCTCTCTTCCTCTGCTGCCTGGATGTAAAGCCTTCGATGATAACCAATGATGATGGCAAAGTATATAATGAATGAAGACACTGGATGGTAGTGATACTTGTGAAGATGGATCTTGGAGACAGTTAAATCTGTAGTTTTAAATATAGACTAGGCAAGTAATTTGTAATGAATTATTTATTGGGTTAAATTTCACCAGCAATCCTTTTTTTTTTTTTTTTTTTTCACCAGTTGTCCACAAACATATGGCAAAATTCTTCCATTTATTCATTATCTAGGAAATATTCATTTATTTCCTCAGTGAATAAATTCTTGGCCTGCAGATTGCTCATGAGCAGTTCATAGAGAATATTCAGATGCACTGTGTGTGTTAGTTTCTACATCTGCTTCGATATGCTGAGAATTAGCACTATTATTATGACTAAAAGATCACATGAGCAGATGCTGTGCTGACAGCAAAGTTTCAGCTAGCCCTTTATTTAATTCACATTGGAATATACCATAGTACCCTAACACTGCACTTCAGGATTTACCTAGAGTATGTCACAGCTCTTATTAAATGAAAATTTGTTGGGTTTTTTTTTTTGGTTTAGTTTGCCAGTCCTGTTTATAGAGTGGCCCCAGTGTTGTGTTAGCACAGCTGAGAGGACAGAGAATTGCAGTTCAGTCAGAAACAAGTGCTGAAAAGCAGGATGTCATTGCACTAATATTATCAGAAAAATCTGTTTAAAGGCTTGCATAAAAGAAAAATGCATGTTAATACTCTTGATTTACATTCTGGTGCAGGTACTTCGCCTCTGTAGAGAGCAAAGAGAGAGCTCTTAGTTTTTTACTTAGGCTGATGGGTTGGGTTTTTTTTTTCTTATGGTAGCAATTCAGAAGCATGCACGTTCTAAAGGGAATGTTTTTGAGTTGGAATAAATATGTCAGTAAAATTAATAAAGATCAACTGGAACTTTCCCTGTTTGGAGAGCCGACAACATTTGTATAATGTCATTAATACACAGTCCCCAACTGTTAAAGACATGACTCATACCTCAGTGGAGATGGTCAGGCTTGAGGGCGTGAGTTAAGTAGTGAAAACTGCTTAGTAGGGTTCTTTGCAGAAGTCTCATGAATTCTCATGCCTGTCCTTTTCTGCAATCTACAAAGAATATTCTTCAGCTTCCCACTGTACACATGGTCTGTAGACTGCCACAGTACTTCTCTGCAAGTCCCATTCAGGCAGAGGACTTTCTTTCTTGCTTTCCCTCAGCAGAGCATGAGCAGCATATTGGGGAATAGAAAATTACAGACATTTTTCTCAGCTCCTTCAGAGAACTAAGAGAACTGGAGAAAAGACTTTTTCTCTCTCTCTCTTTTTTTTTTTTTTTTTTTTTTTTTTTAATCTCCTGTCCCAAGTGTCTTTCTGTAAACTCTTCTCTAAAGTACAGAGGTATACCACCCAACATCCACTGAGTGCTCACTTCCTGGGTATGACATGGTCTAAATGTTTCTTACACTGTATTACTGCAACTGGACATATAAATGGGGGATGTGATGCACTTTTGTAAAAATGTAAATCTGAAGAAGAAAAACCAATACTAAATTATAACTTCTGATAATTCATTTCATTATGGTGTGGCTGAAAAGTCCTTGGCACATGATTAAATAACAGTTGAAAAGCAGATGATATGAAAATGAATGATGATACTCTAAATTAAATGCTCCCTAATGTGTATACTGCTTAAGAAATAAAGTGAAAACACCCAAGTACTTAGTTTGAATTTTATGAAAAGAAATCCAGAATATACCTGCTGAATTTCTAGGTTGTAAACTATAGATGTAGGTACGTAGTCTCCTGACTTTGAGTATGCCTGGAGGTGCTGCCTTGCTCAAAACTGGGTGTTCAGACATACCCCATGTGTGAGTAGCACCCATCAGATTATAGATTGAAGTAGCATCTGTCTGTACTGAAAACACATAACACCAAAATCAAGTCGAAGGATTCTTTCTGAAACTTTTCTGCTCAAATATACTAAGGGGAGAATTATTTTCACTTTTGCACAATGATAGTGATTACTATCATTATTCCCAGAGTGGAAGAGCTGGGTATGGTGCTGTTCTCAGTTTAAAGAGGGAAGTCCCTTCTTCTATGTGAATGAACTAAACAGTAGGCTACAAAACTCAGGATTCATTGATTCACTGCAGCTGCATTTTTGTGCAATCATTAACACAAGATTTATGAAAGGGGGATAAACAAACAGAGGGTAGATTTGTTCCCTGGTGATTAATATCTCTTCATCAGAAGTATGAAGTGTGAATGTGAAGTCCATGAAACCAATGATGTTCTTGAACTGAGGTTTCCTGCTGCATTCACTGAGTGTCATTAAAAATCATTGCAAATGGTCAGTGTGATTTAAGCAAAAATGTTGAGGAAATTCTTTTAAGCTCAGAAACCTGGTGAAACACAAGCACTTAATGAAGAAAAGAGAAGTGAAGTTTAATTATGTTGGTGGTTTGGTACTCATATTACCTGTTTTAGGTACTTCCTGTTATACTTCTTGTCCCATTTTGTAGTGCCAGTTTTTTCCTTTCCTTGTACATGGAATGTGGGAACATAAGGAATCCCTGAATTACACTCCTGGGCTCACTGCCTAACACTGAATTGCTGTAATGCTTTGTGCCAGGAAGCCTAATCCCATTTGGGATCTGACCCAAATGAGTTAATCTTATTATACCCAAAGGCATTGTGATAGCTTTTATGAAAGACTTCTAATATTTTGAAATATATACAGGTGATGTGTTTACTTTAGGAGAGTAAACGCTGATTTAAAAATCCTTCACATTACTATTGTATTTCAGTTCTCATATTACACCCACCAGTGTGGCAGTGAGAAAACTATTTCACCATTAGGAATACCTATTTGCATTTCTCATAAATAGGGATAACTATTTTGTCTTGATAAAGAACAGTATATTTACTGTGTCTTATCTGAACTCTTGAGATGTAAGAAATTGAGAACGTTTTTATCTCAAGTATGAAACACTTAAAAAATGGGAACTGTAGACTCAGAGATAATGCCAATACTGTTTAGCTATGTTTTTCACTTTATTTCAGTTATCATACTTGGTAAAAATTGAATTTGTAGTAGAATTATCTGACTTTGTGCATTACTGTCTGTTTATAGTCATTTACTTTTACCAGAATGCAAGTTCTCAGAAGTCTGCATTATGTTTGAAATAACAGGAATACATAAGGCTTCAGATATTTTAGAAATAGTCACAATAAAAATAGAATTAACTATAGCATTTTTATAGATTCTTATTTTCAAAAAAAGCTGGATTTTTTTTTTTATGATGTGTGATTTAATTGTTCATCAGTTGATAACTTTAAAGTAAATACTGTCTCACACAAAATCATGGAATAATTTAGGAAAAAATGAGATTCTAAGAGACTACAGGACCTTGTGTCAATGTATAGGAAGAAATATTAGTGCCTTTAATTCAAACAGTATGAGCATGAAAGGGTCTTAGACAACATCTGAGTTGAAGGTGCAATATTTCCCCTAAAGCAATAAAAATGAAGGTCAAGATTTTTTATAATCCACCCGCGATGCTGCCAGTGCCCAAGATCCTCTGTAACCTCTGTTTGACTTGTCACTTGGAAGACAAATTTGTTCATAGATCATGACTGTCAGAGTGCCTTTTCTGCAACTGTATCAGTAATTAGCAATGCCTTGTTAGTGCTCAAGGCAAGTACATCTGTCACATTGAAATAAAGGGTTAGATTTTTCTCCATTTTAGATAACGCTTTAACCTTTCAGCTCTGTAGCATCAACAAAGGTCCAAACTATTGACAAGATTGTTGATGGCCTTTTTGAATGTCTGCACTGTTATAAAAATGTTGTCACTCTGAATGATTTAAAGATTTTTTTAATGAAATACAGAGTAAAACAAGAATTTAGGGAGAAATGGGGGGGATAGTTTGAGCTGGATTTAGTTTAGTCCTTATCTTAAAGTCTACTGAGCTTCTCTATGACTTTCTAGGTGCCATTAGTTTAAATTGATTTTGATGTAGCCAGGATCAATCCTTTGTTACTTAATTGTATTATATCTGTCTGTGTCTTTGAAAACAATTACACAGCTATCTATCAATCCAGCTGCACCAATAAAAATGACCTCCTATAATTATAGGTAATAAAAAAATTAGTTTATGCACATTGATTATGGCTATCTTACCAAGAGGCTGCCATTTATTAAATAACCTGGAGAACAAGATGGATTGCAAGTATAATGAGGTGGATCTGTGTTAGTATATGACATTATCAATCAAAAACACAACAGTCCAGGTATCCTGCACTTAGCCAGGCACAGAACAGAAAAGAATGATGGGCTGTTCCAGAGTAAGATGGCTCCCCTGGTTGTCTCTGACATTTACCGTTTCTCAGTCTAACAGAATCGGGGCTATTTAATTAATTCAAAGTTAGAATTAGCTACAGACCCACGCAGGGATGAAATATGCATGCTGTTAATTATCATGGTGTAGTCTGTTCTCTTGCCAAATGAGGAGTCCTCTCATGGCCTATGCCAAAGTTAATGGACAAAGTTAGTACATGAGATGCCACATTCCAGATATGGTCTAACCAGGCAATCCTCAATTAGTTAGTTTTAGCTGTTTTCAAAGCCTTATGCTGATTGAGTGTCAGCAGTTGTTGGAACAAGACAATGTTTGGACATAGAGGACAGAGTAATGAGTTTATTAAGCAGTTTTTTGCATGTGTGAGAAGTGATTTCCCAATGGTAGATGAAATCCATTAGAACATACTATTAAATGACATATTTGCTCCTGAAGATTGAACTTGTCCGTGTGCTTCGATGAGGTATCGTTTTGCTATAATGTGCAATAGTCTGTTATCCACATTTCAACTTATTGGCCTCTTTTGTTGCTTAGGTTTTCCTCTGGCAATCCATCTTAGAATAACCTGGACCTTAAAATTCATTGGCCACATTGATTTGATTTCCGTGAATATAATGGGAACCCAGATGTACTGCCCCAGTGTAAACAGTGTGCACAGTGGATAGCAAAACTAAGGTGAGGAAGACTGAATTTTCTGAATTTTCACACTTGTGAACTAAGGTAATTTTCATGGGGTATATTAATCTGTAAAACACTGTTTGCTATGCCTTCCCCTTGATTTAGAAAGGCTGAAATTTGCTTTTCCTTGCTTTTAATTTAAATGTAGTCTGCAGCCTTATTTGTTTTTATTTTCCTGGGTTTATATTTTTTGTTTCCAGGACTAGATCAGTATGGAAAAGACAACTGCCATTTAATGAAACTATCATGAAGCAGACTACAGAAATATTTAACTTTTAATTCTACTTTTTTAAGCTTCTGTTAAATAAAATACAATTCAGAATGAAAGCGGCTGTTGGTGGCCAATCCATCAGATGACAGAAAAGAAAAAAACCCTTCCAAAATCATAGAATAAAACATCACAGGAAAGGACAATAAGTGGAATATTTAACATGCTCTCTTTCTCCTGCTTGAGATTCATGCAGCCATGATGTATGTATAACAGTTATGTAAATTTTACAAGCTTTACAAACCTTCCTTTGCATGCTCCACTTGGGTTTTTTTAAGCCAGTGTGCTTTGCATGGACATCACTTTAGGCAATGAACCTCTGGAAGAGTTTTTTAAAAATTTCATATGAGGACTAAGTATCATAACAGGTACTTTACATTCATATCTGAAATTTCAAAATATTCTTCTGTGACTTCAAAGATGCCCAGGAGTTTTGAATGTCTCTTTCAACACTTCATGGAGATATATCCAAGTGAGATCTTAGATATGTTAATATGATACTCAAATTCATTAAGAGCATTTGGGGATGTACAGTTCAGGAACAAAGTCAGAACAGACACATAATGACTCCAAATTTTCTTGTTTTGTTAAAATTTATTTTTTCTTTAAGAAACCAAATGTTGCTTTTCACAGAGCGATGCCAGTCAAGGCTAGCACTATGGTATAATGTCACTCTTCATTTTCTCATCACTACCGTTTGATTAATTTTTGACTGATTAAATGTAAAAAAAAAAAAAAGAAACCCCACATTGCTTTTTTGATCATAAAATTATCTCATTCTGAAATAATTTCACAATTAAGTGCTGGTTTTCAATTCAGATTCAAACTACTTCTCATTTTGGTTAGATATGCAAACTCTGCAATTTTGCATATAAATTCTTTACTACAGGTGCTCCCAAACACCTGCTTTTGATCCTACAGCTTCTGATATATACCAATTTTTTTTATGTAATCCATTTAAATGTGAAACTTCATACATTCAAAGCAAGCAAACACTACTTCTTTTTTTTTTTTTTTTTCAAAAATTACGTGTATTTGGGTACCAAGAAAACATATCAGGTCATATTTAAAAAATAAGAGCTAAGATTTCTTGTAATATCATAGATTCACTTCATGATTAGATCTGAAGAATTTTATTCAAACTTCCACTTTTCATTGTGCACATGGATTTTTATTTGCCCATACTGACTGTTAACCTCAACCAGTATATTGCAACAGATATACTGCAACCTCTACTGGAAAAGATGGTTGAATACATGACATTTGGTCATTTCAATTCATGGTAGGCCCAGACAAGATTACAGCTCAAACAGAAGTTCTTTTCACAGATAGGTGACACTACCAGGCACTATTTAACCTAGAAATTTGATTTCTCACTTCTCATTGGCAAGTGTAAGGAAAAAAGTATGATGAAAGCTTATGACAATGCATAAAAAACCTTTGCTTATTTAATGACTGGGAGGTAATTTAGACTTCTAAAGGAAACTGTTGCTAACTGATTTAATTTGGCTAACATAAAAGCTAAACAGTTCTCTTAAGGAGAATGATAGAAATCACAGTTACATGGGTACAAGAAAAGCAAGAGAGAATAATGGATTTCTATGACTCTGGCATAGTACACACCTTGAAAAACATTGGTCTTGTTCTACATTAAGTACCTAATCCTGCTTTATCTTCTTACAAGAACTGAAATATACCTATAAGAAAAAAATTCCTTGTCTGTTGTTGAAAGTTCTTTTGTCTTGGTAAGTAAGGCAGTTCTGAATTTAAAATGGATGTTATTCTCTCTTAGTAGGTGTTCCTTAGGTTGGAGAGGAGCAGTGAGTGGCGACTCCCAGAACGCAGAGTTCAGAAGTTAGTGCAAAGCTTATGTGAACAATTCAAAAGTAAGTGTGTCTATAAATTTTATAAGGAAGTTTGTCATAGACAGGCTTTTTTTTTTGTTTTGGAACTGATGGGAAAAAGGGCTCTCTTGAAACTTTTTTTGGTATGGATCCCTCCCAAAGATATGAAGAACTGTGGAATTTTGCCAATGATTTCTCCACCCGAATTTAAGTTTTAACACTGGATGAAGTTGGAGAACAAAGATGAAAAATTTTTATCTATCAAAAATGGTAAATAAAATAGATTACCTCATTTACATTTGTAGGTTTAAATTTTAGGTAATGCAGATATTTCCCTAGCTATGATAGCCAACATATTACTGCTCTGGAAGTAAATCAACTTAATTCAAGACTTTCAAGTGTATAACAATGTATTAAAATGAGTGTCATCTTAAAAGCTGTTGTTCATTCATAGATCTATGACAAGAAAAATGTAATAAAGGAAAGCTGGCAGCATAAGACAATTTACAGGAGGCTTCAGGTGTTGCAGAGCAATTATTATGTTCTTTATTCAGAGCCTGTAAATTGATCCCTTGACAAAAGGCTACCAATTTGAACATTTTGTCATTCTAGGTGTCAAACATATCAAACAAAAGGAAGATTTAGAATACCCAGGGATAATAAATGAAATACATTTCCCATCCCAAAATTTTGAGACAATTACACCATTTATAAATCTCTTTCATAATTTTTTTCTACATGTCTGTAAATCAAAGAACCTAAGTCACAGTGGGGATCACAAAGTTATAGTGGCTTCTGAGGACGGTGAGCTACCAAGCATCATAATTGTATGTAGTGTCACAAAGGTGTTCATGTTTCAGATGAAAATGGTCTGAGATGTGAAGGCTTTCCATGACTAACCTCATGAAGGATTTGTTAAAATCCTGAATCTAATGATAGGGGAATTAATTTAAATGTGAGACAACAACAACAATAACCAAATCACTTTTTCTAGTGGGAGAAAAGAATAGAAAAGGGAGAAAAGTGTACCAGTGCTAGATAGAAATAGCCTAGAAAGTCAGTGAAGCATATAAAAATGATGAAATTAAACATCTGGAGAGTCAGCCAGTAACCTGAGAGAGGTTGCTGTAGTGAACCACATTAGGACCACCTGTCAATTAATAAAAGAGCAAGAGGAAATGAAGAACAGAATTTATAAGTCAAAAGAAAACCAGTAAGACCAAAGTAAGCTCAGATTACGATTTATTCAAATAATGAGAATGTCTTTTGCAATAGATTAAAAATCACACTCCCCAAATCCCAGGAAATAACTATCAAAATCAAACTTATTCCCTTAACATCTTCAAAGCAGCAATCACATAAAAGATGAGTGGGATGGCAGAATACATCAACAAACCAGGTGTATAAAAAATAGTCTATGTATGTTGAGAAGGTGTTATAGCAAAGATGCTTTCAAGGAATGAAACTTTCAGGTCACTGTGTTACTTCTCAGAACAGGCAATCTCTCACTGCTGATGATTTGTTAAAGCATGAACTTGCTGTTAATTGTTGCAAGGATTTACAATGAAATTCTTTTGAAGTGACTTTATGCACATTTTGATGCAAAAGATTAAAGATAACATAAAAAGGAGGAAGCATACCAAGCACTTACATGCATTCTTTTGCTGAGATGAATAACCTAAGGTCAGTGTAGCTTTCATATGCTTTCAGAGAGACATACTACTTTGAGACTGTATAAAGTGTTCAACATAGTGTTTAAAGAACACACAATTTATTTATTTTTTCTAGATGCAATATATAATTTTAAATACCCTTTCCCTATAGAATCCTCATAATCTCAAATCAGATATTGTCTTTATTGCCATATAGATGTTAGTTTCACCAATTTACTGATCTTGTCAGCTGATATGACAATTAAAATATTTTTAATTTAAAATTTTTAAAAACTGCAGGTAGCTTTATTCAGATAGCTATGTTTGCAATGTAGCATTCAGCTCCTTGTCATGCTTAGAAGGGATGATTTGGTTTTCTTTGAGTACTCCTCCAGATAATTTATGGAGGACATTTTGTTGATGTCTCCCCTTATTCAACAAGTTATGAGTAGGAACATTCTTTGGGGATATAGCTTTGACATCTAAACCTATATTTTCCAAATGTTTTTAAAGCAGGAGCCTGGAACTGTTCTGAAGTGGGACTCCCCTGTGCCCCTCTGTTCCCCTTCAAACAGCATCATTAACTCTGCAGTTACCCGAAGGACAAAAGAACATGCCTACAGCATGCTAACTACTCATGCTTAACATGCTGAGCAGTTAGTATGCTCAACTGAGAAAAGGAAAAATCATCTTAACATAACTATATAGCACTTAAACATACTTTGGTTCAGGCTTAGAAAACCAGGCCTCTTTTCTGATATGCTTAGCCTAAGCTCATACACTTACCTAAGCTCATAAAGTCCAGTCATAGCATTGCCTTAACCTTATATCTGAGAAAAAAACTCCACCCAAACTTCCATCACTTTCTCTTCTCTCCTCCTATCTATTCAAGTAGAACTTAGCCCCTTCAAAAGCCAACTGTGTACTAGCCTTAGTAGCCACACAGCTATATACCAGGCTACGAGGAGAGCATGGTGTGATTTCTGCATAACAAAATGAGTTAAAACCAACAGAATAATGTGCTAAATTCAGATCTTCTTATGTCAACAGCTGTGTGTATAGGAGAGATGTGAAACACAGAATTTGCTAAACCTGAGCTTTCTGTCCTGTATGATGGAAAGCAGAGCATTCACTGCTAAGTTCTGTGACTAGCTCCCAGTCATAAATATTACTGTATTTAATAGTTTTCTGTTGTTACTACCACTATGAGCATATTTTACAAATTCGCAGTGTCTCTCTTCACTATGATCTAATGTGTCAGATATTGAGACTGATTTCAGGAGGATTGCTGAGAATCCATCTACCACAAAAAAAATACCTTGTTCATGGAAAATAATGGAGTGATCAGTTTTGCAAAGAGCTGAGAAGTGCACAACAGCTAAAAACCCAGAATTTATAACCGGGGTATTTGTCTTAAAGAATATGTCTGATTGCACGAAGGAATCAATACAATTACACAGACTCTCCAAATATATGCTGGTGCCATGTGCAAGTACATCCAAACATATTTTTGAAGACTTCCAAATTAATACTGCCTTGTCAGATGGAGCATGTGCTTGTATGGATCTAGAGAAGTTGTAGCTGTCAAGCAGAAATCCTGGTTTCCTCATCAGATTATGGAAAAGGCCTTATATAGGTCCACTTTTTATGCCTGTTTTTGCTGGGTATATCTACTTCAAACCATGGAAAACTACTCTGTTTTAAAATATACATGAACACCTCATGAATAGAATGCCTTTAACCTTAAATTAATTTTATTTAATTAAACCTTACTGCTTTAGGTTGGTTTTTATTGTTGTTCTTGTTCTTGTTTGGTTTGGTTTTGGTTTTTATTTCTTGTTTGTTTGTTTGTTTGATAATTGTTTCAAGACTCAGCATCTAAAATTACTGATATATCAAAATTATTCTGGACATTCCTGCTTCAGGAATGCTTTGAAAGGAGATAGATTTCTATTACTAGAAGACAGTATATATAGGGCAAATAGGAAGTGTGCAGAAAATTGACAGAATTTAATTTGCTTCTGATTATGTAATGCATTTGTTATTATTTTATTAACTCTGATGTTATATAAGAAATTTCAGTAATCCAATTGTGTCTCAGGTTTATCCCCCTTAATGGGTTCCTTGACAAGGCTGAGCTCATATGACTTACCATCAACTTATGTTCACTCTTCCTATGCAGCTACTCTCAGTATTACGTGAATTAGATATCACAATGGCTCATTGCTCTTGCTCTCACAAAGAGAGCACTTCAGTGGATTTCTATTGCCTACTTAATAAGTGTGCTGTAGATTTCAGGTGGGAGTCCTAGAAACAAATTCTGCATTTGGAAAGGTCCAGAGGCATGTCAAACAATCCTCAGTACATTTATGCCAAATTTCAGTGTAAAGGGGAAAAAAAATGCTTGCAAAAATAGAGCTAACTATGAGTTTTTGAGAGTGGGCTACCTGCTCTGAAAAATCAAATTCAGTGAATCTAAAAGAAGAGCACTTGGGCACTACTCCTTGTCTCTATGTCTAGCACTTTAGAACTGGATTGGTGTTTTGACAATACCAGATCCATAAATTGCCAGATTCTTTTTTTTGCATAGTAGTAATATATTGAATCATGCTGGCTGTCACAATTAAGGGGGTGGGCAAGATTCTCATTTTGTCCTTATTTCCACACACATATGACGGACTTGAAAGCTAACATTTCATGAAGGTATATTTTTATGCTTGTTTTGACTGTGAGAAGGGAACCCAATAAGAATATTCTGCATCTTTATTGAAGAATCTGGAGTAAATGGAAGGTGCTGTTCCACAAACATTGGCCCAGCTTTTTTCCTTAAAATGTTATGTGTTCCATACCAGCTAGAGTTCACTGTAAATTCTTTGTTGGCTCTTCCATTAGCCATGATTCCTTTCATTAAGAAGTTTGCTTCCGCAGTAGGGTTATGGAATTTAGGTGAAGGAAAAACACAGTGGGGCTGCTATTTAACTTTGATAAAATTTCAAGGAGTTTGATTTGCTATTGTTTTTGTATCTTTCCATCTGTCACCTTGTCCTGGGTTCAGATAGGATAGGGTTAACTTTCACCAGAAGTAGGGGTGGAGGTCTCAACCAGGATAGACTACAGAACCAGTCAAGGTGTCATTTGATACCATACTGATGTCATGCCCAGCACATAAAGACAGGGGCAGAGAAACTCCGGTGGAAGTTTATGCTCAAAGGGGTAGGTTCAGTGGGTTTCTCGGGTATATGTATGTATATATATATATGTATATTTGTCATTGCTATTTATTAATATGTTGCTCTTTTTGTAACTTATTTTTCTGTGCTGTAGTATTATAACCTCCTTACCTCGATCTGCGGGGGTTTTGTACAGTTTCTGCCTTCTCTCCTTCCCAGGAGGGGAGGCGGGGAGCATTGAGGCTACGTGGCTGGCTGTGAACTACCACACACCAAAATCAGGTAATTCTTGCACAATAAACACA
This sequence comes from Actenoides lindsayi, assembly GCA_025331215.1. Taxonomy (NCBI): domain Eukaryota; kingdom Metazoa; phylum Chordata; class Aves; order Coraciiformes; family Alcedinidae; genus Actenoides; species Actenoides lindsayi. The sequence continues at coordinate 22,801 of WTSP01014650.1, read as the reverse complement.
CACTTCCTTTCTATTTATTTATTTATTTATTTTCAGCCACAAATGTACCACCTAAAATTGCATTAATTTTTTTTTTTTTTTAAGCAAGCATGATTTCCTTAAATTTGGGAATTCAGACTGCTTTTTAGATGAACTTCTCTAGTCCTGGCATCCATGTACAACTAGAACCAAAAGTACTAATTTACTAAGCAGATGCTGTGCTGTGGGTAACTCAAAAGTAATTTTGAGGAATTCAAACTTTGTCTTTCTCCACTTTAAATTTTGCTTTGGGAGTGAATGTCACCTTATATAGACACTGAAAATATTTCAGAATTTTGACTAATCACAGTGCACAAATAGAAAATTCTGTATAGTGAGTGTTCACAGTAGCACTTGCAATAATTAGTTGTAAGCCATATTACCATGTACTTGCCATATATACACAGCAACAGTTGCTTGAACATTATTCCTCAAGGAAGGGACCGGTACATTTACATAGTGCCTTTTACAACAGAACTTGGACTCTGACTGTGGAGTCAAAAACTGTCATATCACATTACCAGTAACTGATAGATAGGTTTTTGTTTTACATATTTGTGGATAATTTGCAGATGGAAGAAGTGGCTGACCCTTTTGACTGTCTGAAGTGTGCAGTCTACTGGTATTATAAATAGTGCAAAATTTATTGGTGTGAAGTACAAGAATGTTTATGGAGTAATACAGTTTTTCTCTGTAAGCTGAGAACCACTGGAAATGAAAAATGAGGAGAAAGTCCTAGCTATATTATGTGGTTGCAGAGTGACTCTGTGTTATGATAAAGGAGAAAGCAACCCCAAGTCAAGGAAATTTCAAATGAAGCCACTGTTGGAAAGATGTTATTGCACAAAACCTTGCTGGAACCTCCTTCATAATTCTGGGAAATAAAGACTGAGAAAGGGTAGTAAAGACTTGTAAGGGTAACACAGGTAACAATTTTTTATTTCTTTGGTGAAATTAAAGCTGAAAAAGGATCTAGTTCTATAAAAATTATACAGAATAGATTAATGGTCTGGGAAAATTCTCCTAGAAGAGTGATAAAAGGTGCAAACTGTGAATAAATTTTGACTGAAATAAAGCTGATATGAATCTCTGAAAAAGTCTTCTGTAGGAGTAGTAAGAGGGAACTATTGTTTTCAAGATTGAGTTGACAACATTAAAAGCACAATTGTAGGATGCTGTCCCTGTGATAAAAATGACAGGCTCCAGACATCCTTTACTATTATGTTTGTATGTTGGTTAGTGATTCTTTGTTAACCTACAAACTTCAGAAAACAATACCTTTGTAGTAATTTATTTATTTGTTTATTTATTGCACTCCAATAACAGCTGTTTGGAGTACTCTATTAATAGGCATAATGGGAAGACAAATGAAAAACATGATCTAGTCCTTATGTGTGAAATTATGAGTTAACTTTCAGCAAGTTTAGATGCTTCTTAGTTCAAAATAATTTGCATTCTCAATACTGATCATGGATTCCAGTATCATTTGTATACCTGATGAGATGGCAACCTTGGTTTCTTTATTTTTAATCTATGAAGCTTTTCTAGTTCATTGTTATTTTTAAAATTTCCACATTGAGAGAAAGTTACTTCTAAAAGCAATGCAAACTCACATACACTGGGTTATATATAAAGGTCTGCTGTAGTGAACGAGAGCAGCACAAGACCTTTGACTATATTATGCCAAAGATTTTTTATTTTTTTTTTTTTTAACAGATCTATTTATTGTTAGGTCTAGTGTGGTCATCTTAAACCAGAACAATCATAAATAAAAGGCAGTTAACTTTTTTTTTCATTATTTCAAATTCTTACTTGTGTACAAAGTTCTTAAGCACTTGTGTGCCCTTAAAAGACTTTTCACATGTGTATTGCTATGAATGTGCTTGCATCTTCTCAAAATCAGTGACCTAGGCAATTTTCTCAGGTAACAACATAGCATGCACCTAATTTAAAGCATAAAATTGAGCTGTAGTTCCCACCTTGATCCTGCAATAGCTTTGGTGCAGACCACATCAAAGAACTACTGATATTAATAGGAGTCTCTCTCCTTACTTTGATAGGGCTTGGATTAAACTGCTGATGTTTAGAAGTACCTATTACTCTGCAGTGTTCCCATATTACCTGAAAGCCACCTGCCCCACAAATCAACCAAAAATCATGCTGCCATATCAGAAACATGCTAACTTTAGATACACCATTTCTTGGGGATGTCTGCTGCTTATGCCTGACCAGATTCATTTGTGTTAATACAAAATTAAAAGAGAAAAGAAAATGAGTAGAGGGAAAAATGCTTGTTAACAAATGATCAGGCAAGGGAAGCTGGACTTACCTAGGTGTTGAGACAAGTCCGTGTTTATATATGGCTATAGTGCAATGAGAAGATTTTTGCATCTTGGAGATACAAGAAAATGGTTAAAGAATTTGGGGTCTTCCTTTTGGTAATTTGCTTTTGCAGTGTGTGACCTTGGCATACCAACTTTGTGATGATTCTGGCAACAGTGTCATACCTGTATTTTTACTGGTGAACATATTAATATTTCATTTTCTTCATTTTTTCCTTGTCTGTATGACCCTCCTAGGATCCGTGAGTCTTTCAGAGTCAAGTAGGAAGCCAATGTTCAAAGATGGGTGAGAAGAAGGAAGAGGGTAATTACCTAAATTTCTGCTTGTATGAAACTTACTGCATACACACCTACATGCTTTGAATTTGAGTGTAAAAGCAGACTGCCAGAAAATTCTGTCTTCTGTTTTAGAGCATGATATTAGGATTTGAAATCCACATCTCAACTGGCTCAACTACTTCAAAGCATATGTGACAAGGCTAAGGGAACAGGGTACCTGATACAATGATATTCAAGTGAAAAATTTGTTCTAGAATGGCTTAAAACTTGATTGAGTATGGTTTTCAGACCAAACATGAGACAACGATGTTATCTGACAAGCACAACACAACAGAGATGTACCATCAATTTTATGCCAAACATAAATCCAATACCCAATAAGAAAACAATGTTTGCTTAAAAAATTACAATATAAACTGGGCATAAAAACATGATTTCCCACTATTCAGTTGTCCAGTGAACTCTGGTTGAAAGTTGTGCCACAACTAATATATTAATCTTGTGAAAAGCTATGAAAGCATAGGAGTGTGAAGTTAGTTAGGAAGTAGTATCAACTGTGTAACAGTAGACTCCTTTCTACTCCACAGCTGTTCTTTGTCACTTAGAAGAGATTTGATCCTTACCAAGTCTGAAATATGTATTTACTAAAAGAAGCAGGATACTTATCTCAGGTAGCTCAGCATAGTCTGCTTGTCCATCTCCATACATGCTGTATGCATTCCCTGTGTATTACTTGAATAGAAATGCCTGTCAGTAAATAGATAGACTGCTACTTTGGGATAAAGAACCCTGGACAGCCTTGAATCCAGCACCTTTCAGTTATGTGAATAAATTAGGAAATAATTTAAAAGTAAAATATCTTCTTACTTCTTCTGTTTCTAAAAAAAACCAATCAAAAAGTACACCCCAAAACAAACTGCCAAATTCGTATTATGGAGATGCCCAGGAAATTGAGTTTTCGGATTGGAATGAAAATAGACTGTTGACAGTCAAATGTCAAAATGTAAAAAATGTTGACAGTCAAATGTCAAAGCTGTTTGATATTCTAAACTTTCAATGGTTTAATGTTCCCAGAAACTAAAAGTCAATTACCAAAATATCATTTGCACGCAGATAAATCCAATTGTAAGCAGAACAGAAGGAGCCCTGTAATTCTTAAACCAACATATGACGGTAGTGGCCAACAACAAATGCAGTTTCTGAGAGACAACTCTATACCATTTAGAACGTATCACTCAGCTGATGAATGTTCCAACCATTTCCTCCATAGCTGTATTACCAGAAAGTAAAGTCACAGACTAAAACATGTAGACTAAAATTCAGGTTTCCAAAGTTATATAGCTTCATGTCTTCATTTGTCTCAAAATGCTTCTTTGAATGAATGAGATTTCCTACCTTTCCTTTTGAAATCCAACTATGACATGAGGTGAAGTCTAGAAGACTCTAGATCAAGTGATTCAAGACTTTACAACACTGACAAACCACTATAACTTCATATGAACTGGGCATTCAGACTTTAGTCCAGAGAGACTCTCAACAATAATCACATTAATTAAACAAACTGGTGTGTGGTCTTTCTTTTGTAGAATGCACTTAGTTGAATACTTCTGGGCAGTCGTTTCCCAGTGATGGAAAAATTAATTTCAGATATCAGTTGATTTCTTTCATCATCCTGTTTTCAATCCTCCAGACATTTTTTTTTAAATTTAGCTCTTGCTCAAAGTATTTTTTTAAAAGGGTAGTATTAAGCAACATCTTTCTTGGTCCTGTCTTTCATTTGTTCTGCCTCTTGAACACATGTAGCAACAATGATGAGTCTCAGAGACACCACAATCAATTATAAAAAGAACTCTTTAGTCTTCTTTTTTAATAGGTGAACATCTTAAATCATTAGCATATAAATCAACTTTCAGTATCTCTGAGACACAGCAGAAGCCTACAGCAGGGCAGGCATACTGCTCAGTATATCATGTTTTGGCTCTGAAAAGGTGACAGACATTCCCTGGATATTTTACACCAAGATGCTCTTGCCACAATAAGGTCCCCAAAAATACAACTGGAAAAAGGAGAGGTAAGTCCTTTTGTATCATACAAGCTGCAGAGAAAATCATAGAATCATAGAATGGTAGAAGTTGGAAGTGACTTCTGATGATTGTCAAGTCCAGTCCTCCTGTTAGGGCAGGAACACCCAGGGCAGGCCACAAAGGAACAGATGCAGGCAGGTCTTGAAAGTCTCTAGAGAAGGAGACTCCACAACCTCCCTGGGAAAGCTGTTTGAGGGCTCTGTTACTCTCACAGTAAAGAAGTTTATCATCATGTTGAGGTGCAACTTCCTGTTTTACCTTGCTACCATTACCTCTTGTCTTATCACAGGGCACAACTGAAAAGAGACTGGCCCCATCGATTTGACACCAACCCTTCAGATATTTGTAAACTTTAATAAGATCCCCTCTCAGTCTTCTCTTTTCCAGGCTAAACAGACCCAGGTCTCTCAGTCTTTCTTCATAAGAGAGATGTTCCAGTCCCTTCATCATGTTTGTAGCTCTCTGTTGGACTCTCTCTAGTATTTCCCTGTCCTCTGGAACTGGGGAAACCAGAACTGAACACAATACTCTGGATGTGATCTCATTAGGGCAGAGTAGAGGGGGAGGAAAACCTCCCTTGACCTGCTGGCCACGCATTTATTTATGCACCCCAGGATACCATCGGCCTTCCTGGCCACAAGGGCACATTGATGTTCCATGGATAACTTGTTGTCCACCAGGACGCCAAGGTCCCTCTCCATGGAGCTGCTTTGCAGTGGGTCTACCCCTAACCTGTACCAGTACATGGTGATGTTGCTCCCCAGGTGTAGGACTCTACACTTATCCTTGTTGAACTTCCTGAGCTTTGCCTTTGCCCAGCTTTCCAGTCTGTCCAGGGTCTCACTGGATGGCAGCACAGCCTTCTGGTATATCAGTCACTCCTCCCAGTTTAGTATCACCAGCAAACTTTCTGAGGGTACATTCTATCCCTTCATTGAGGTCATTGATGAAAATGTTGAATGAGACTGGACCCAGAACTGACGCCTAGGGAAACACCACTACTTACAGGTCTCCAGCTGTAGTCTGTACCACTGATCACAACCCTCTGAGCTCTATTGTTCAGCCAGTTCTCAACCCATCTCACCATCCCCTTTCCATGCTTATCCATGAGGATGTTATGGGAGATAGTGTCAAAAGTCTTGTTGAAGTCGAGATAGACAACATCCACTGCTTTCCCTGCATGTACCCATTCAGTCACACCATCATAGAAGGCTATCAGATTAGTCAGACATGATCTCCCTTTAGTAAATCCATGATGTCTAGTCTTGATAACCTTCTTTTCTTCCATGTACTGAGATATGATCTCTAGGATGAGATGCTCCATCACCTTTCCAGTGATGGAGGTGAAGCTGACTGGCCTGTAATTGCAAGGGTTTTCCTTCTTGCCCTTTTTGAAGACTAGAGTAACTTTGACTTTCCTCCAGTCCTCAGGCACCTCACCTGTTCTCCATGATCTTTCAAAAATGATGGAAAGTGGTAGAGTAGCAACATCTGCCAGCTCTCTCAGAACTCGTGGGTGCAGCCCATCACTCCCATGGATTTGTGGTATCCAAGTGATATCTATCCAAGTGATATCTAACCCAATCCTCAACAACCAGTGGACAGACTTCTTCCTTCCAGGTTTTCATTCTTACTTCCAGGGTCAGGGATTCCTGAGGGCTGGTTTTAGCAGTGGAGAATGAAGCAAAGAAGGCATTCAGTAACTCCGTCTTCTCTGCATCCTCTGTCACCAGGTGTCCCATATCATTCAGCAGTGGGCCCACATTTTCCCTATTCTTTCTTTTCCCATTGATGTATTTGAAGAAGGCCTTCTTGTTCTCCTGTACTTCCTTTGCTAGAGTTAATTCCAAGAGGGCCTTGACCTTCCTTGTTGCATCCTTACATTCTGTGACAGCATTGCTATAATTCTCCCAAGAAACCAGTCCCTTTTTACGCATGCTGTGAACTTCTTTCCTCCATGTGAGCTTTTTCAGCAGCTCCTTGCTCATCCATGCTGGTCTTCTACCTCCTCTACTTGTTTTTTTACTCAAAAGAATGCACCTGTCTTGAGCTTGGAGGAAGTGATGTTTGAATATCAACCAGCTCTCTTGAGACCCCTTACCTTCTAGAGTCTTAGCCCAAAGGATTCATTCCTTGTAGGTCTTTGAAGAGGGCAAAGTTAGAACTCCTGATGTCCAGGGTTGCAATCTTACTTATTGCTTGGCTTCTTCCTTGTATGATACTAATCTCTACCATGTCATGATCACTACCAACAAGGCTGCCTCCAACTTTCACATGCCTGAATGGACCTTCTTTGTTCATTAATACAAGTTCTAGCAGCACACCCTTCCTCATTGGCACTTCCAACACCTGTATCAGGAAGTTATCATCTATGAATTGCAAGAGCCTTCTGGACTGAGTATGCCTGGGTGTATAGCCTTTCCAACAAATATTAGGGTGATTGAAGTCATCCATGATCACCAGGGCATGTGATCCTGAGATTACTTCCATCTGCCTGTAGAAGGTCTCATCAACATCTTCTTCCTGGTTTGGTGGTCTGTAGTAGGCACCCATAACATTTCACCTATATTTCTCACATTAATTCTCACCCCTTAATTCTCACCCCTTAATTCTCACCCATAAGCTTTCAACATGTTCTTCATTCCCCCCTGGGTAGAGCTCAATGCCTTCCAGTTGCTCATGAACATAAAGAGCAACTCCACCACCTTGCCTTGCTATTCTATCTTTCCTAACAATTCCATAACGATCCATGACAATATTCCAGTCATGTGAGCTATCCCACCATGTCACAGTAATTGCAATGAGATCATGGCCCTGTAACCGAACACAGATCTCCAGTTCCTCCTTCTTATTCCCCATGCTTCTTGCATTGGTGTATAAACATTTAAGAGAGGGGATTGGACATATAGTTTTTGCTCTTGGGGGGCGTGGAAGACCTTCTGGTTCTCAAAAATGTCAGCACATTGCCCCACAAGTGCTGGGATATGACACCCACAGACATCTCTACCAAGCCCGGATACATCCCACTCCCCCTTCATATCTGCTTTAAAGCCCTGTCAATCAGCCCTCCAATCTCTTGTGCAAAGACTTTCTTCCTCCTTTGAGAAAGGTGTTTCCCATTAGGTGTCAGAAAACCTGGTGCTGTATAGGTCATCCAGTTGTTAAAAAAGCCAAAAGTATGGTGACACCAGCCACGGAGCCATGTATTAATTAGCCTGTATTTGCCTGTTCACTCCCATGTTGCTCCCAGCCACTGAAAGGAAAGATCAAAAGATAATTTGTGCCCCAGAATCCCTCACTAGGCATCCCAAGGCTCTAAAGTCTCTTTTGATTGTTCTTATATTACAAGTCTCAGGAACCAAAAAAGACGTATCTCTGGAAACCTGAGCCATCTGACTTAGATAATCACTAACCTGGACTTTATATATAATGACTCTCAAAATTATGGAGCTGCAGATGTCCTCTCAGCTCTCTCAGGTCTGCTTCTATCCAGTATCTGGGTGGATTTTCATATGAAGATGAGGACTGCTTTTAGGGATGCAATTATCAAGCTTCTTCATTCTTTTCTTCTTGTCTCCAGAATTCACGTGTCTGTGGAATATAAATCTTGTTCAATTTAACCAAATGGCAATTTTAAAATCCAACCTCTGTTTTTTATTCCTTATTTGAAGACTTTCTAAATGCAAGTCTCAAAATGTCATACTTCCAGTAAGTCCTTTCCAAACTGTCTCATGAAAAGAAATTGGAAAAAAAAAAAAAAACCACACAGAAATCTTATGTTAAGAAGCTGGCCAGAAGTTTGTTTCAGCACTGAAGAAAGAAAACGAAAGTCTGCATTAAACTACCCGTCCATAAATCCAATAATTGGGCAGCTGTAACTTGATATGCTTAGACCTAGCTGTATGTTAACAGAAACTTGAAACAACCCCACACAGTAGAGCACTGTAGGAACATATTGCCTTTTTTTTGTTCTTTGCAGACTGATTTATGATAAGGACATTTTGCTTCCTCTAGAGATCAGGACACATCCTCTCTGAGGGTGTGCTATTCAGAAAAATGGGGGGGAAGAAAAAGCAATCAGGTAGCTTGGCACTGTGCCAGAGTTCTCATTGACACACACACACCCCCACCCACCCACCCATCCATGTGTGGGCTATCTGGATATCCTCCAGGCCTGGAAGATACTATCTTTAAAAGATGAGATGCCAAAGGCGTATCGACCAGAGATATTTTCCAAGGCACACTTCTCACCTCTGAACAGGTCAGAATTAAATTTAATGTGCTGTCTTTAGGTTTTCTGTATGAATTTATCTGCAAGTGAGACACTTCCTAGACAGCTGCAAAAAATAGAATCAATCCACAGGGATGGAATTAATTGAAAGAAACACTCAGGTAGAAGCTTGATCCAAGGAGATAATCTGTATAAATTCTTTAGTGAGAAAAAAACCTGTGTATTCCACATCCAATACTCTGCTCTTGAGATCTTAAAATACTTAATCAATAGAAAAAAGTACAGGAACAATCGTTTGTAAGAAATGCAGGGCTTTCTACTGCATAGATTTTGCTATTTTTTTTTCATGTTTAACAAACTGAATTAAGAATGACATTGAAGGTGCTCTAGGTGTGATTATGGCTCACCTTCACTCATTGTTTATACAACTGCCATTACATACACTAATTTGAAGAAACTAATTTGTAATTTCTTATTTTCAGGCTGACTTGCAGATTCAGTTTTTATTGCTGTACAATACTTTCTGTGAAACCATATATAGAAAGAATCCTGTAGAAATGTTTTGAGAAGCCAGGCACTGAGTCTCTGGTGAATAAAAACCCATATCTTAAATCTAATAGTTTATAATACTATATATATATAATACTATAATTA
>WTSP01014650.1:0-13129 GCA_025331215.1 Actenoides lindsayi | reverse complement strand
TAAAAAATGCTAGGTATCCTGTGGTATATTTAAAAAATGTGGTATGTCTTCTTATTTTAGAGGACATTTTGGAGTAGAATTTCTGTTTAGGATTTTGGCACTCTATTAGGTACAAACAGACTGTCAAAACTGAATGCAGATATTTATTTTTAAGCATACATTTATCCCAATAAACACAAAACAGAGATGAGGGAAATTAAATGAATAATTGATCATTTAGCTTATTTTTTGTTAGATTGTAAATGAAAACCATTGTTGTAACATTGCACAAATCTATGTGTGAACTTTATAAAAAGATTGTCTCCTTTCCTTTAGAAAATGTTGAGAAACTGTAACTTACAGGTGCACAAAATATGTTCAGATCAATCAATCTCATACACAAAAATACTTCCAAAGTAGTTGTTTAGATTATATAAAAAAATGCTTCCTGGCTGCTGGAGATTATCATAGTTGGATATTTTTCATTATTATGGGAGATAATATTAACTTGTAATTTTATAAAACATAAGTTTTACTGAGTCATTGCTGTTCTACAGAAATTTTCGTATTTCCTGATTCTGTGAAAATTTCTGATGGAGGTATTAAAAATATGACTTAAAAAGAATTGATCTTTTAGCTTTCCTAGATTTAAGCATCAAATAAAAATATACATGTTGCTATTTCTTTTTTTACTGTCCATTCCATTATTTCAGAACCTTGTTTCTACCATGCAGTCATTTTAACATTCTAATAAATAAGGCTAGACTGGAGAAAGTTTTCAATTACTTTTTTTTATTACATTGGGAACTTTGTGTCTTGTTTTATATATTTCAATTTTGTTTTGGATAGTACATCAGCAATTATCAATGCACTTCAGTATGTGTTTAATTTCTGTTAAAGTTATGTGCTCCTCTGTGTTTCTTTGTAACAGCAGAACAGGTCAAGGAAACCTGTGATTCCTCAGAGAATAAATCTGTTCTTGTAACATCTGTATCTAAGGCTAAATGTCTCTGTCAGTGCTTTCTGTAGAAAAGAGACTGCATCCGGGTAGAATTCCAACTAAAGCCTTATCTTCCATCACTAAACCCTAAGTTTGCTTCAACTGCAGAAGGTGATGTGAGGAACAAAACTAGATCACAGACAAGACAAATCTCAGCAAAGCAAAGCAATATAAAAGAAAAAGAAATGTAAAATGCACTTTAAAATGTTTCATTTAAATTTAAATGTTCCTTCACAAGTTTTCCTATACCTTGTGAGTATATGTTAATATTCATGAATAGATGTTTACAGGGTAACACAAGCACAGAAATCATAAAACAAACACTGTTTTCCCATTATTTTTCTGATTTTAAAATGAATCATTCAGTATCTATAATTTTCAGTTTGCTATGGTGATTTCTGAAGGTAAACAATTTACTAACATTTTCTGCCAATATTATCCGCTAAGAAAATCTCTTATTTGAGTTTTGAAAGATTTTTTTTTGCTGGCATTCTTTCAGAAGTTTCTGGAAGTCAACATGAAATGTGATTAGGAAGGATATTTTAGATAAGCAGTCCTAACATTTTGTTTTTACATAAAATGGCTTAACATCTTTTGTATGCACAATTGGGAAGATTCCTGCCATGTTCTCTTTGGTCAGTATACCACACTAACAGCTTTTTCTCTTTTAGTTACACACTTCATTTTTAAGGCCAAGAGGTATAAGGTTGTGTCGAAGTGAAGGAAATTGAAAAAAAGTAACTGAATATATTTCCATATTAAATGACAGAGGTATAATGGTACTCTGGAAACCAATGACTTTGTAAAATGGCTGGGATAGACTAGCATCTGGTATTTGCCTTAGTGAGATGATATAGTAAAGTGGACTAGTAAGTGTCTTGGGTACATAATTTTGGATTAGGTGAGGCCAGGATAATACAATAGTATGCAATGTTTCTTGTGTTTTTCATTTGTGAGGTACAACGACTCTTTTTATCTTTTTAGTTACAAAACTTATGCTTATATTTTTATAAGGATTTTAAAAGTTTGAGGAAAAATAATTCATTACTTATTTAATATTAATATTCTACAATATGAGAATTAATACAGCTAATGGCCTTAATTTATCACCATGACTTTAGAAGATGACTTGTGTAGTAGATAAATACTTTTCTAAAGATAAAACCAGTAATATGAATAGATATCACAGTATTTGTTACATTTAGGGGAACACCACAAAAATAAATTCGATGCTAAAGCATACCTGACTGTTACAAAAAAGAAGATGCTCACTTTAAAGAGGTATTACCTTCTCAAAAAGACTACTGAACAAGGTGGTAGATTTTCTACCTCTTAATAGCTTTAAATCAAGAAGAAATGCTTTTCTGCAAGAGGTGTATTTGGTAAACACAAACTATGCTTCAGCCAAAGACAAGCTATTGGTCTCAAAAGAGATTTAACAAGTTGGAAGAGAATAGCCTGTGATATGATGGCACAATGTAATAGTTCTCTGGCCTCAAATGCCACAAATTTATGAAACCACAAAAACATATCTCATTCTTTCATGAGGTGCATTTAGTAAGGATATTTCTGCTGCAGTTTGTGTTTTCACCCTTTCTAAATGTTGAATTCTTGTAAGTAAATTGACACAGTAGACCAGTGAAGTTGAGGGTTTGCTATGTAATTGTTATTTTAAACACATTTTTTTTTTTCAGTTCAATAACTTGGTGAAAGCAAATGTTAGGCTGCTAGATGGATGTATGTTTTATATTTAACTTGTTTTGCTATTTTCATTTAGTTATACTAGCTAAGCATATTTTAAGAAGTAAGAGCAAGAATAAAAAATTTCTAGTGAAACTTTTAACTGCAGTCAAGCTCAGAGAAGTAGCATAAATTTTCACTGTTCCACTTCTAAAAGTTTTCCTGTCTAATTGTTAATCTGTGAGGTTTATCTCTTTATTTTAGTGTTATGACATAGAGTCATTGTGGATGAAGTTCTATACTGTAATCAATGATGATACATATTTGAAAATGACCCATTATCTAAATTTTTATTCCTATTTTTTTAACCATCATCTGTTTTTCCTTCTTCTTTTATATTTTCTTTCATATGGATCAATTGACCTTTCATATACTAGATTATTTCATTACCACTGTCCTTCAACACATGTACAGCATATAAAATATCTATAAATTACACGTTATCAACTGTTGCTTTTGACATACTGTTACCTAACTTGTCCTAATACCTTTATGCATGTGGCTACAGTGATTATTTTTAAATCACAGCTTGTAATTGTTATTTCATAAATTCATATCTTAGTTTATAGCTCAGATATTACTGTGTTTGACTAAAGCACTTAAACAGAAAATTTTAGGAGAAAGACAAAGAAACTTAAGTGTGAAAACTGTAAACTGAAGAATGCCCTTGACAAACTTTAAGTGGTGAAAATTAGAGGTGATTTCAGAACCTTTAAGGAGGAACAAGGGAGTCAGTAATCCTGAGCTGTTCTGCTGAGGTTAAGACTCTAAAAAGAGATACTGGATGGGCCTGTTAGGATATCAGTGCTGATGAAATAGTAAGGAAAAGCCTATGGCTCAGAGACTCATTCTTAGTGTTTTCATCTCAGGGAAAGAAGTTGATGGTGAAATTTGTCCCCCAAAAAGTTGACAGGGGAAAGCCTGAGCCTCTTTGGCCAAGTATCTCAAGATTCTGGAGGTGTTTCAGACTGATAGTGTCTCATTATTTTCTGTGCTGGGGCAATCTACCACATCTACAACTGATTCAATTTCATGGTATCACAAGCCATGCTTATCTCAGTGTACTCTGCCTAGATTTTTGCTTTTTCTCATAACCATATTTCTGTCTGCAGAGAAAAGGTCCTGCATTTTAACATGGAACTTTTGCCCTTCACGTGTCTGTTTTCTTACCATGCCCACTGGGGTAAAAGTACCCAAGGCATGAGAAGTGTCTGCTCTATTGTCTAGTTTGAATGCAGATTACTGCATACAAGTGACTTGCCATTTTCATTTTGTCCGTTTTCTCTTGGCCCTCTTTCCCCCAAATCATAACAAATGCTGATGTCTTCAGTTCTTTGCCCGTACTCTATCCACTGTCAATCAATCACAAAATTAAAAAATAGTAAATACAGTAAAGCCATGTCACTGGCTACTGCTTAATCAAGCAAACCAGACTAAGAACAATCTTTTGACTCTACCTTCCCCGCTGGGGCTCTGTCACTGTTTCATTACCCATCAATAACATGTTTTCCCAAAGACTAGCAGTGCCAGTCCTGGTAACTAGTCCATGAAAACACATTCATACTAATTAATTCTAAAGGTAAAGCTGGTTTTTTTTTGGTTTTTTTTTTTTTTTCCCTGTCTGGTTAATTACTGTGTTAAAGACACAGACATTGCTAGAACCACAAAAAAAAATAATTTAGATTTATTCAAAAGACTCAAGCAGGTGAATTGCATAGTCACAGAACATCAAGGGGAACTTTAGGAAAGATGGTGATGTGAAAGACCCTTTTGAAGAGAGCTTGCATCTTCTGAAAGACTTCAAATACGCCATTTTGGAGTGAAGCTGTATGCAGACTTTCTATCTCCATAAGCCTGGTGGCAATTCATGTATGGGAGACTGCATATTTACTTAGAGAAATGTGGAAAAACTTTCCCCAGAATCTACCAAAAGCATTTCACTAAAGCTTTGCTCAGTGGAAACTTGGTCTTAAAACATTATCTAAATGGAAATTTAAATTCTCTGCATGAAGTGGTAGTAGTTGTAGCTGCAAAAAATGAGTAGTAAAGATTTTAGAGAGGTTTTAGAGAAGTACATCCATCTAAAAGATCTCATAAAACCAACAAATTAATTGATGCCGAAACCTATTTGCATAGATCGTCATCTTGTGTTTCTGTAGTGCCTGTCATGTAAAACAGAACACCATGCCTGAAATCAAGTAGTCAATGTATTTTGGAGAGGGAAAAGCTGAAATCCAACAGGGAAAATAAATAATTGAGGGTTATTTCCATTAGTTAACCCCATCCAGTGTTTCTCTCCACAAACAATGATGCAACTGTCTTCTTCAGAAACTGAATCAATGCAATGCTGAATCATAGCAATATAATATTATGCCAAGTGGAAGCTAGCAAATAGGAAAATAAAAAAAACATACAATCACCTCTAACAGAGAAGAACAGAAGAAAAGTGAAAAGAAAAAAAAAAACCATACCAAAATCAAACCAAACCAAAAAACTCTAAATAATTCTCTCTTTAAATTCACTCCAGTGAAGACTGTAAAAATTTAAAACTACATGTAAGTTATAATAATATTGATCATATAGCAAATAATGAAATGGATAGTGATAAAGAAATCAGTATTTCAGTTTTCACTGTAACTATGCTTGGGTTTAAGTGAGCATAATTTAATGCACATGTCTCATCACAAATGTCAGTCAGAAGGACTGTGGAGGAAGAAACACTGAAATGTCATGGAGAGTATGAACATCTGTACAGTTTCAGTGGAAAAAGCCAATGAGAACAAAAGATTAAGGTTGTCAGAAGGATGAATGTAAACATGGTGATGAAATATAGGTGCAATAAAAGAAAATGTTTTTGCATTAAAGAGTGACAGGTTTTGTATTTTCTTTTTCAGATGAAATTGGGAAATTAATTAACAGAAATTTTAATTATACAAACTTTTCTAATTATAAGAATAAAGACATTAAAGTCACTGCAGAAAGCTTTTGTCCTTTTATTATTAGATGAAAAAAAGCAATTTATGCTCTATCTACTTACTCACATAGTAATTACAGATTCCGGAGAAGTTTTCCTCAAGTTATTGAAGCTGACCAAAGTGACTAACTTCTGGAAAATTTATTTTCTACCACTATATGCAGCTAACTTGTATACACATAAAGTGTTTGCATCTTACCTGTTCCTCACCCCTTGTCAAGATTCTATCTTTATTTGCATGCATGTGGAAATTTATTATGTATAAATTTTCTTGTATACATTATTAATTGATTTATACTAAAACTAGAAATATAATTTACACCTGTGTACCTGAGAGTAGGTCTTGGTTCATTGCAGTCAAATTAATTGAGACATTAAGATGGAAAACCATTTTCTTCTGTCAAACTCACAAGCAATTGAATTTTACTTGTAAAACTCATCATGCAAATCACAGTTAAATTTTTAATTTCTCAGTTATTTGCACACATAAAAGTTTATATTTCTAAACATAAGAATTTGTTCCTTAAAATCCTATGTATTCATTTAAATAGGAATAGAAATGTATCATAATTCACTAATTAATCAAAAGCAAGCAGCACAGCTCCAATATAGAGTACTCATAATTTATTCATAAAATAACTAAGTTTATCAGATATCTAACTGAACACAATAAAATAAGTAGCACGATCACAAATATTCCTGAAGTACATTAAAAGATAAAGTTCAATGAATCACAGAATCACAGATAAAATTGCAAGGCATCTCTGCAGATAATCTAGTTCAACCCTTCTGCTTAGAGCAGGGTCACCCAGAGCAAGTTGATAAGGGTTGTGCTCATTTGTTTTTGAAAATCCCCGAGGACAGAGATTCCACAACCAGCTTGGGTAGGTTCCTGTGTATGACCACTCTCACAGAAAACAAAACAAAACCAGCCAAAACAACAACAGCAAATAAAAACAAAGAAAAACAAACAAACAAAAGCACAAACAAAAAACCCACAGAAAATAAAACAACAAAACAACCCAAAACAAAATCCAAAACTCTTTTCTTATGCTTAAGTGGAATTCCCTGTGTTTTAGTTTGTGCCCACTGTCTCTTGATTGGTCACTGAACACATTGAGAAAAGTCTGTCTCCTCCCATCAGGTATTTAGACATACTAATAAGATCCTTATGAGCCCTCTCTTCTCCAGGCTGAACAGTTCCAACTCTCCCAGTCTCAGCTCATGTCACATCTTCCAACATGTCACTTGTTCCAACATCTTCATTGTCTTCAGTCTTGCACTGGACTGGTTCTGATAAATCTATTTCTCTCTTCCACTGGGGAGCCCAGTCATGGACCCAGCACTCCCAGTGTGTTCCATCAGGACTGACTAGAGGGGAAGGATCACTTTTCTTGATCTGCTAGTTAAGGTTTTCCAAATGCAGTACAGAATACTGCTGGCCTTCTTTGCCATGCAGGCATGTGGTCAGCTTGTTGACTACCAGGATCAGCAGGTCCTTCTCTGCCAAACTGCCTTCAATTGAGTTGGTCCCAAGTGTGTACTGGTGCATGGGGTTATTCTTCTCTAGGTGCAGAACAATGCATTTACCTTTGCTGAACTTCATGATGTTCCTGTTGGCCCATTTCTCCTGTCATCTGGTATGTCTGCCATGCCTCTCAGTTTTGTATTGCATACGTACTTACTAAAAGTGCCCTCTGCTTCACTGTTCGGATTATCAAAGAGGATGTTAAATGCTGTTGGCAACATCAACACCGTTTGCATCTGAACTCTAGCTGTACTCTGCACTGCTGCTGATAATTCTTTTGAGTCCAGCAATTCAGCCCATTTTTCAATCGCCTAACTGTTCATTTATCTAGTCCATACTTCATCAACTCGTTTATGAGGAAGTTATGGGAAACAATGCCAAAAGTCTTGATAAAGTCAAGATAACATTCACTGTTCTCCCCTCATCCACTGAGCCAGTCATCCCATCACAGAATGCTCTCAGGTCAGTTAGGCATAATTTTCCCTTTATAGATCCATGTTCACTATTCCCAGTCAGCTTCTTGCTACCCATATATTTGGAAATTGTTTCCAAATTAGTTGTTCCATCAGTTTCACAAGGTGAGACTGACTAGCCTGTAGTTCCCTGGATCCTCCTTCTTGCCCTTCCTGAAAGGTCAAGGCTTTTGCTTTCTTTCAGTCCTCAGGGACCTCCCTTGATCTCCATGAGTTTTCAAATACGATCAAGAGTGTCCTTGCAATGGTATCAGTTAGATCCCTCAGCACTTGCGGGTGTTTTCATTCTGGTCCCATGGACTTGTGTGTATTCATTTCATTTAATTCATCCCTAAATCCCATCACTGAGCGTAATTCTCCATTGCCCCAAACTTTGCCATTGCTTTCAAGGACCTGGATTTTCTGTAGCACGTCTTACACATATAACAACTGAGATGAAGTTGGCACTGAGTGTCTCTACCTTCTGCTTCACCAAAGATAATTTTAAATACTATGGTTTAGTTATGAATTGTGTTCTCTTGCACACAGTGCATACAGAATTCGAAGAAATATAAAAAATAATGTTTTCACATTTCAGTATACAAAGCACTGTGGAACATTGTCTTAAATGTTTATACAAAACATAAAAACCTAGGTTACAGAATTCTTTATGAAGACAGCTTTCCCTTCATCTAGGAAAATAAAAAAGCTGACTGGTTGAATCAGTAAAATGTGTCCAAAATTGTTGCTTATTTATTAAATTTCTCTGTTAATCATCATGCTTACATATTATGGAGTTGATACATGTATTGTTGAGTTAACTGCAAGGTATGATATTGTGAATGCCACTGTGTTTGGGATGTGTTTCTGCTTACATATCAAATGCTTTCAAGTGTAATACTTCCAAGATCATGTGGTTTGATTTCATGTGTAGGTTACTGCTTACAAACTAACCCTTCTTTGGCTTTTATCTGTAGTGAATAAGCTTAATCTAGGAAGGCTAGGGCTAAAACCAATCGTAATAGAACAAATTACATGCATTTTAGGTTCCACGTCATTGTTGAAGATCCTTCTGTAAGAAGGGATTTCTTTTCCTATCTGAAGTGACACCATTTTTCTTATTTACATTTTTTTTCTTCAGATGAAGGCATTTGCAAATGCTTGACAGTGAACAGTCTTGTATCATGGAAAATGAAAGTAGTATGGAAACTTTGGGAAAGAATGCTGGAAAAGGCTAAAACACCATTTCAAGAAGCCTGCTCTCTAAAATTTTAAGAAGAAAAGAGAGGTACAATAAAGGAACAAAAGTTTTTATTTCTTGGGCACCAGTATGAAAAAATGAACATCAGGAACTGATTTATTTCTTAAAATTCTCATAGGGATATACAGTGATTACTTGTAATTAGTGTTGTAATATATATATTTGTGTGTATGTTTATATTTGACTTTGAAAAGTATCATCTGTTATGAAGTATGGTGAAAACTATGTATAGTATCTGTCAAGTGACTGTGTGTGGGTGTTCAATATATATGCATATTGCAATAATGATGGGAAATTTAGAGAAAATGCTTTTCCTTTTTCACTGTTCTCATATTTTGCTTAAGCTTAGAGCAGTATTTTTTCTGTTTACAAAATGCGAAGAAGCCCACAGTCAAGGAAAGACAAGTCAAAGGCAATCATAGGAAAGTCTACCAGTACCACTGCTGATACCTTGATAAGAGGTGAAAGTTATTTCTTCATGATCTTTTCATTATAATAATGAAAGTTATGCTTAAGGACTTTTCGCATAGCTACAGACTGAGATCCATTGACTATTAGCTGAGTGTATCAGCCAAATAAGTGATCCGCTTCTTTAATTTTGTAACCGTTTGAAAAAAAAAATATTTTACTATTCCAAAGACAGAGATTTTACTTTTTATATCATGATTTCTATAACAGTATACTAATAAAAAATGGGGCTACCCATTTTCATTGTGAAAGTCATGGAGGAAATACAGTGCAAAATGTGTTATCCTTGACCATACTTTCAGATGGGAAATAAATGTTGTTTTCTATTAGTTTTCTTTTTACTTGCTATATTTAACATATTAAATAAAACTATCTGCAAGTTACAAGATAAACTACAATTTTCTTGAAGCACAAATTATAACTTTTTTTAGGAAGAAAATGTTTTTCTTGGTCTTTAAGGAGATGGATACTTTAGTGGATAGGCCATCATTTGTCTTTAAGTTGTCTGAAGTCCACTCTGCAAAGACAAATGGGACATGAGTTAGAATTCAGGTGAAGTACTTTTAATACACCTATCACAGTGCTATTTAATTAATGACCACCAGTACAGAAGGGCACATTTCCAATTGTCCATTGTCTAAGAACTAAGAGCAGGTATAATCCTAATACAACCATTATGCCATTTAACAAGATATATAAATAGCTGAAACCTTTTAATCTAGATCTAGCACATTTCAGAGTTTCTTCCTATGATGCCTTTTTTTTTCCAAATCAGTGCAGAAGAAAATCTAAGCAATCTGATTTAGTTATGAATGGTAACTGGCACTAACAACCACAAAATATATTGATAAAAGAGTATCTTGAACTTCCCTTTTTACAGGGATTCCAGACTGAAACACCTTTCAATTTTCTCAGAACTTTCCAAGAATACTTTTAGTCATAATTTTTCTAGGAAATCTGGCTTCACAGAAAACTTACTTCTAGAAGAAGTATTTGTCAAAATGGGGGAGAATTTGAGTTGCTTTTAAGTAACTCAACTCTAAGGTTGTTATGTTATTTAGTATACAGGAAAAATTAGTTATTAATCATGAAGAGTAGTGTGGGAGAAATTATGATGGCATTCGTGGGAGACAGACATAAGGAGATGGGATTATGATTGCCAGATGGTAAAGCATTAGCCTATTCCATTGACTTTTTATGTCATAATGAGGCTTAACCATTCTCCTAATACTACATCCTACAGTTTATTCCATTAGAATCCAATCCCTTTGTAAGTGCTGCTCACTATAATGTCTGGGATATCATCTAAGGTTGTCACAGTAGTAACAATATTTCTAGTTCTTTCCTAAATATAATCTTTTCTGAAGAGCATGAACAAAATCAGGCGCTTGAATAAGAATAAACTTTTTCCAAATCAACTGAATTTCTTAGATTTCAGAAGTTAGATCCAGGGTAGATATTGCCTACAAGTTTTTCCTCTTTAGGGGAAAGTGAGGGTTGGTTTTCTGGTTGTCCTGGTTTGAGTGACAACAGAACTAATTCTGTTCAGTGATTTTTACTTTTCAGCTCAGTTCTTCTAACTAGCTGCACTTTCTGAAATCAGCAGACTGTTCTCACAGACAGTGTCTGCTTCTAGCAGTGATAACACCCCATGTTTAGTGTTACTACCAAGGATTGGTATGCAGACCAAGGCCACTGCTGGATCTTGTGTACCACATTGCAGGGTGCAGAAAAGTGAAAGGCCTCACCCGCAGTGAGGAGCGGACAGGACAGGTGACCCTAAACTGACCAACAAAGTATTCCATCCCATATACGTCATATTGGATATAAAGCTGTCAGATCTGGAGGATCTATGGTTCTTCTCCCCTCTTGAACTCCTTTGCCAGCTTTGCTTGGCTTGGCTCAGGTCCTGTTTTGATTCCTTCCTCAGAGTGCCCAAGGAGGCCTCTGTCCATTCTGCCTTCAGTCCTGAAAGTGTGTGTTCCTGAACCCGGTACCAGAATCCAGCTCCTGAACACAGCTCCCATCTGCTGTGGGGACCAGTCTGGGACTCCCCTAGTGCCTGCTCCTCAGCATCAGTGGTGACGGTGGTGTAATTATCATCAGGGGGGTGGAGTTTGATACTGGTTTTGTATATATTTGTATACATTACATTTTTATAATTATTAATTTCATTTTCATTAAAGCTGTTCTAGTTTCCTTTTCTAATCACTCAGTCTTTCTGCCTTATTCCCTTTCTCTTCTCCTTTGGGGAGGGAGGGGGGTTAAAAGAGAGCATCTGTTATAGGTCTAAGGGACTGCCATGACCCTAAACCGTGACGATGGTTTTGGTTGTTTTGTTGTTTTTTTTTCTTAAATTAATACACAGTACATACGTACTTAGTACAGATGTTTTGTTTTTCCTAGTGGTGAAGATCCAAGAAATTTTCTTTAATTCTGCTCATAAGTTTGAAAAGCTTGTGCATATATGGGCACATATATTTTCATGTAAATATTTGTACCACAGAAAAATTGTTATTTTTCTAAATGAACACATTACACTCTCAAAGAGTAATTACATATTTGTCACCATCTCCTTCCATTGTCAATCACTGTAAAGTGTTCCCTATAGGCCTATTGAACATGGGCTCTCTGTGAAATGAAGCATTGCAGTCAGGCATTTTGAAAAAAAAATAAATTACCACCCTAGCAGATGGAACATCAGTAATTTAGTACTAATCAGCTAAACTGATTTTAGAAAGTTTCTGCCTTTAATGTTCTGTGCCTTCATTGTGTGTGATTTACATCTGACTTGACTGTAGCTTCAAAGGCTGATATCTATCAGTAGCCAACTGATAGTATGTCTTTACCATTAGATCCACCTTGTAAAGCAGGTCCAAGATTTGGTGACCAGGAAGATGCATATTTTACAGCACACCTGTAAAATGATTTTCCTTATGCTACACTGAACTGTGATTAGGTAGATAAAGGGCAGTTTGCATTTCAGACCTCCAAGCAAACCATGCTCTTATCCTGTCAACTTGCAGGGCTAGAAAGACAGACAAAGATAAATAGTGTATTGCTGAGCGACTTTTGCCCAGACAGAGGTGAATGAAATGTCAAAGTTAGGGTCTTTCCTGGACTGCACCAGCTGCTATCTTTTCATCAGAGCATCAGTTACTATAAACATTTGAATTATGATTAATATCACCATATTTTTGTCAAAGCTGTTAAAATTTTGCCTTTCATATGGGTCTATACAGCTCTTCAGGGAACAGAAGACTTTAGATTAGTTTCTTAAATATATTTTTTTTTTTTTATAATTTCAGTTTTATTAAATATATTGTACCAACTGAAGTGCTAATGTTTAACAGACAGGTATACCTGTTAGATTACACTTACGTGTGCATACTGTTGTTATTGTAGAAACTGAGAATGTACTGTCTTCCTGAAAGAAGTGCATGATTTTTTTATTATTAATTCATACTTGCAAATTGAAAACCTGTGGGATGAATAAGTATATGTGTGCTTGTGTGTAAATATATATTTGTATACACCACAAAATACTTACAAACCTATATGTAGATTTGTCTTTAAAAAAGCTTCTGGTTTTAATTTTCATACTGGAATTTAAAAGCAGCACCTGGAGAACTTTCAGCTTTTAAGTTTTGCATAGATACAGACACAATGCCATTACCTGCTGAAATTTTCTTGCCACTTATATTTTTCTATTGTTAAATTATATTTT
>WTSP01014649.1:0-20711 GCA_025331215.1 Actenoides lindsayi | reverse complement strand
TGCTGGGAGGCCAGGCTGGGAGAGCTGGGGGGGTTCAGCCTGCAGAGGAGAAGGCTCCTCAAGGGGAGACCTTCTGGAGGCCTTTCAGGACTTCAAAGGGCCTGTCAGAAAGATGGGGACAATCTTATGAGCAGGGCCTGTTGGGACAGGACAAGGGGTGATGGTTTGAAACTAAAAGAGGGGAACTTCAGACTGGAGAGAAGGAAGAAATTCTGAGGATGGTGAGACCCTGGAATAGGTTTCTTAGAAAAGGTGGTGGCTGCCCCATCCCTGGCACCATTGCAGGTGAGGTTGACCAGGGCTCTGAGCACCCTGCTCTAGTTGCAGATGGCCCTGCTCAGTGCAGGGGGGTTGGAAGAGATGACCTTTAAAGGTCTCTTCCAACCCAAACTGTTCTATGTTCCTATGAATTTCAAAGAAACATCATTATGGAAGGAATTTAGCAACCTGTGGCAGGGAGGGAATTCCTCTTGGAGTAATGCAGGTGAAATCATTGATCTGAACAACTTTTTCATATTACTGGTTTGAAAACAGAACCAAAGCCAGTCAGGAAAAGAAAAAAAAAAAAAAAAAAAGAAGGTGAGATGTATGTGGAGCAAGATTAACAGCAGCTGAGACTAGAAAAAGAGAGAGAAGGGAGTAAGTGAAAATACTGCAGGGAGCGGCATTATTTATGTAAATGGAACAGTGCTGAGCTGCATGGAGTGCTGGGTGATCATCCTGTCTTGAAGATCATAGGAAAATCTCCAGCAAAAGGAGGGTGTCAGAGGCAGACTGAAATGAGAAGAGAATGCCAAGATGAGAGCTGCTTAGCTTTGAGATACAGACAGTAAGATGAAGGCTGTATCAAGGTGACATCAATTTGGTAAATCTACTCTTTCTTTTAAAGCGAGAGAAAGGGGGCAAGCGGGTGACACAGGAGAACATCACATTAAAAGTTAATCACCTTTACACAACATGTAATTAGCTTATTGTTGCCACAGGATATCTGGGAGACAGAAAAAGGCTTTTACAGTTATGGGTTGTAAAAACTTTTTGCGATTAAAAACCCAAGAGGTAAGGGACAGCTTAAGCCAAGCCAAGGATGCCAGCCAACCTCTGATCACTGTTGCTGGGGAGGTGCTTTCTCTGTTTGCCTTCAAACTGTGCTGGAATTTCTTGTAGAGGGGGCTTCTGGTTTTGTTGAGCTTCTTGTCCCAGCCTCTTCGGGGTGTTGGACTGGACGGGCTTTAGTGATTTAAGAGAGCCAAGTGTGGGTTTCTTCCCTGCGCTGCGTAGAGAAGATGGGAATTATGGTGAGCTACGTGATCTCCTGAAAAGCTCCAGTTAAAAAGGCTGGGTGGGCAGTCTGGAGCATGTGCATCAGGCATGTGGCCTTGAGAATCTTTGCCTTTGGCACAAGGTGCAGACAAGGTTTCTCTTTACACCTGCTGAGTCTTCCTGGGGCATTTCTGGTTTGTATTTTGTTGAATCCCCCACTCTCAACAGCATTTGTTTTTTAATGCAGTTTCACTAGAGTCTCTTCTGTCCTGTTTTTTTTCATCCTGGCTGGCCAAGACTCTCTTGTTTAACTGGTGATGAAATGGGTGTGGAGGAGAAACAGCAGGGATTTGATCTTCATTTCTGCATCTCTTGTTTTCTTTGAGGAGGTGGGTTTTTTGAGATGTTTTGTTATTCAGGATAAAAAGACATCTTACAGATCACTGAATCCTGAGGTCAGGCTCCTCCTCTGCCTCACAGCAGCTCCCAGACCCTTCTCAGAGTCTTAGCAATCCCACCATCGTGTCGTCTCATCTCTCAGGCTGCCTCTCCCCCTTTAGAAGAAGCTGAGGTAGAAAAGCCTGTGACACATGCTGCCCTCACTTGAAAAGGAAAAAAAACCCAAACCAAAAAACAACCAGCAACCACACGATGGATTGAAAGCCTAATCAGAGATGGAGCACTGGCATTAGCAGTGGAAAACGCAGTCCTGAATGAACGGGGCTAAATTTGTCACGGTTTCAATGCCTGCCCTCCCTGCACAGCCGGCTCGCTTCCCACGCGCTCACACACTGCCCTCCTGCTGCTGCAGCTGCTCCCGGGGCCGTGGGGCTCCAGCATATTGCCTCCAGCTCCTGCTTCTCCATCCGTTATCTCTCCAGCTCCCACTTATCTTGTCATTCGGACACCAAATCCCGAGTGACTGCCAAGTGCGGAGGGTCTCCCGTGAGCGTTTCTCTTGGGTATGCGGAGTCACTGAAGCCAGAGTCTGGCACGGTGAAGTCTCTCCTCTGCAGGCTGAATTTTCCTGGTGTGAAGGCAAGGCATCCCAGTAGCTCCAGAGCTTTGCCTTCCTCGTTCAGTTGGAAAGGCCGTACGCTTTTTCCAGGCACTTGTCCAATCTTTTTTTGGCTGGCTTCTTCTACTTCAGTACAAGTTTTGCTGCTTTTTTGTTCGCAGTAGCCTGATTTTTTAATAGCTGTAGGGATGCCTCACAGAAGCCTTTATTTGGTTACGAGACAGCCAGCAGTACCACTGCTCAGCTCTTCATTTCTGTAGCAGAAAGGTCCCTATGAGAGGCTCTTAGCTGAAGAAGCTGTTGCACTGTGTTAAAGTCAGTCAAGATCTATGAGAAGCTTGACCAAAACCTTCCTAAGAGCACTAGGAAACTGAGCAATGCCTGCCAGGAAGGTCTCCAGTCCAGCAGAGCAGCTACCTGCATTTCCAACTGCACATTGCCAAGTGATGCACCATGGGAATTGTAGAATCAGAATAATTTAGGTTGGAAAAGACCTTTATGATCATCAAGTCCAACTGTTAACCCAGCACTGCCAGGTCACCACTAAACCATGTGTCACAGCACCACATCTCCATGGCTTTTAAACCCCTCTAGGGATGGGAACTCTACTTCTGCCCTGGGCAGCCTGTTAAAAGAAGGGCCATTGGCCAGCTCTTGGCAGGACAGCTCTCTGGCCACTGTTACTTTAAGACTCTCCTTAGACTGTGTACTGTGCAGGGATGCTGCTGCTCAGGGTCATTGTCAGTCTGTTTGGTCAGTCTCTGAAAAGAAGGAGGCACCTGCACCAGATGGTTCCCCAGAGTGTGATGTTCATGCTGTGTATTCATAATCTTCCCAGCTTCCTCTCCACTCCTGCTAGAATCATAGACTGGTTTAGTTTGGAAGGGACCTTTCAAGGTCATCCAGGCCAACCCCCTGCACTGAGCAGGGCCATCTGCAACTAGAGCAGGTTGCTCAGAGCCCCGGCCAACCTCCCCTCCAATGGTGCCAGGGATGGGGCAGCCACCACCTCTCTGGCAGCCTGGGACAGGCTCTCAACACCCTCAGCATCAAAAATTTCTTCCTTACATCTAGTCTAAATCTCCCTCTTTTAGTTTAAAACCATCACCTTGTGTCATTCCTTATCCTGTCCCAACAGGTCCTGTTCAAAAGGCTCTCCCCATCTTTCTGACAGGCCCCTTGAAGTCCTGAAATGCCCCCAGAAGGTCTCCCCAGAGCCTTCTCCTCTGCAGGCTGAACCCCCCCAACTCTCCCAGCCTGGCCTCCCAGCAGAGGGGTTCCAGCCCTCAGATCATTGTTGTGGCCCATTATGTTTTGTGGATAACTGGGGGAAGTGCTGGGGGACTCTGCCTGCTGATAGCACATCTGCATGACCCTCACAGAAAAGTGAGAGGAGTGTGACCTTCCAGGGCCCTGTCCCCAGCTTCAGTGTCTGCATGGAACTGCTGTGGAAAGGTGAGCAGGCACCAGCCATTTCAGAGCAGCTCTTCTATCCCTGCTCAGTCCTCATTTCCTTCTCCAGAGAGGTATTTAAGGCCAACTCCCAGGTATTAGTGAAGGGTGGGAGGGAGCCTGACAAGTTAAATGCAGGTGAAAAATCACACTGCTTTGCCTGCCCAAGAATTTCACATTGCATCAGCCAGCTTGATGTAGAACAAGTGCCTATTTTTACTCAGGCTTTTCAGTAAGGATGTGGTCCCTAAAGACCTGCTTCACAAGAACCCTCCCTTTAACAATCTGCTAATTAATGGCCTTGTTATCTGTCAGCTTTCTCCTGCGCGGCTTCTGGGGGAGGGATACAGCCAAAGAATGACAAAGTTTTCCACCCTTCTCCCCCCCCACACCCTGTGCTGGGCTTCCTGCCATCCCCAATTAAGCTCCAGTGCCTTGCTTGGGGCTATCGTAGAAAGCAGGACCAAAGGGCCACTGAGAGTCACCGTCCCCTCCCTGTCCCTCTATTGCAGTGACAGATGTCTGGCCTGGTAACAGCACGGACCTATCTCCGGCCGGGGGTTTTGTACTGACTGGGGATTAAGTCACTGAGGGTTTGGGGTTTTTTTTTCAGCCAAGTGAGAAAAAGACAATGCTGTGGATTGTCACTGGTGCTGACAGGAAGGAGCATGGCTTGGGATGTGCTTTCCTGACCTCCTTCGGTGCTGAGAGGCTTCTTTATTTAGATTTGTTCTTCCTAAGAGGCTGCCTCTTCCTGTGGTGGAGGAGCACGGCTGGAGTAAACACGTGGAGGTGGCAGGTAACAGAGAGGACATCCCTGGTGGGAACCCACATTCTCTACAGAGCCCCTGCTTGTGAGATGTTCCAAGGCTGGTCAGTAAGAAGATGGAAGATATAGGCCAAAGTGAAGCCATTTTAGCATTATGGCCATTCAATTAACTCCTTTTAATTGCTGACCTTCAGCCCCATGTCCTTGCAGGATTGTATGTGAACCCTCAGAATTAGGGAAGGAAATCTGTTTAGAATGAATAGTCATGTGAAATGGTACAATCATAGAGTGGTTTGCTAAAGACCATCTATTCCCAACCCTCCTGCCATGGGTAGGGACATCTCCCACTAGAGCAGGTTGTTCAAAACCCTGTCCAACCTGGCCTTGAACACTTCCAGAGATGTGAGGCATCCACAGCTTCTCTGGGCAACCTGTTCCAGCTTCTCACCACGCTCATGGTGAAGAAAACTCTACCCTCTTTCTGTTTAAAGCCTTTACCCCCTGTCCCAGCACGGCATGCACTGGTAAAAAGTCCCTCTTCAGCTTTCTTATAGGCCCCTGTTAAGTACTGAAAGGCCTCAATAAGGTCTCCCTGGAGCTGCCTTTTTGTCCAGACTGAAGCCCCCCAGCTGTTCCAGCCTGGCCTCCCAGCAGAGGGGTTCCAGTCCTCCTAGCATTGCTGTGGCCTCCTCTAGACCTGCTCCAACAGGTCTATGTCCTCCTTGTCCATGTTGGGTGCCCTAGAGCTGAATGCTGTGTCTTTTCCTTTTGCAGATGGCTCTTGTACACAGGCTTCTAGACTGTGTTGTGCTGCCTAAAGCCAGAAGAGCTTTAAAGTGGAAAACGATGAGGTGGTTGTGCTGGGATGTGAGTTTGCCCAGTGGTAGGAGCTGGGAGCTGCTACAGTCTGACATTTATTTTTAGTTCCTGGTTGTATCTTAGGAAAGGGAGATGAGCCTGGACTGCCTCTGGTGTAGCTTTCCTTGCTGTTGGGCATGGTGCTCTCAGTTTGGATGGATGGATGGATGGATATTTTGTAGGGTAAACTAGAAAATCAGCAAAATCTTTCAGGTTGTTCTTGCTGCTACCTTTCACCAGGATCTTTGAGACAAAGCCCACCTAAACCCTCTAAGGAGCCCTTCTGTCATCACATCGTGATGAAATGATTAAAGGAGGTTGTGTTTTTAAACCTCACAAATACTTTTTCCCAGTGACTTCAGAGGTGGTCCCATGGGCACGATGATGCTTTTTGTTCCTGTGAGCAGTTTCCCTCCTGGGGAAAGAAAAACTCAGTTACTCCAACTCCAGTCAGTACAATTCTCCCCCTCCTTCATTAGAAACCTACCTTAAGTGGGACTTGTAGTGGACCTTTTCTATAGTTTCTTGTTTGGAATGTTTGCTGCACGTGTACATTAAAAAATACATTTAGAACATCTTTTTGATTATTTTATTATGACAAAGTACCTCTTAATGTAGGACTTGCTGTCTTTCCTCTTGCTTCTTGCCTACACCAGCTTTGCCTTTTGATCTTCATCAAGTGGTTCAGCACCTCCAGGAAGAGAAAAGCAGGGAAATAACAGGGATTCTGAGTAAAAATAATAAATCCTGGTGGTGATTGTGTTTGCCTCCTGTCTGATCAATGGGATGACATATATAGGAAGGGCTTCACCCCATGTTTACAGCACAGAGAATGTGCATTTCTGCTCTGTTCTCTGTTGGGTGGTGGAGAATACAATGGTTAATAAAAACATACCCATGGCTCACTTGGCCAAGTGGTGGCTGGGGTTTAACACAGCTTTGCTTGTCTTGTGAACGCCTTATCTGCTTACAGTGCGCAATCGGCTTATGAAAGCTGAGCTGCATTGTGCTGACGCAAGGTCTATGCAGCCTGGGCTTGCTGGAAGTGGTTTTGGGCCTCAGAAATCAGAGGACCTGAGAACAGTGGGATGTTGATACTGGCACTGGGGATCAGAGAAGGCACTATTTCCTTTGCTGGATGGCTTGGTTTCACACAGGGTGTTGGTCTCCACCTTGCTCTAGCTGGAAATCTCCTTAGAAGGGCTGTGTCCCCAATCACAGTCTGTGATTCTCTTTTGTCTTCACCAGTTCAACTAATCTTTCTTATGATTACTTATCTGTTTTTGTAGTTTATTTTCCACTTTTTTTCATTCTTTTGCTTATTTTCATCTTCAACTTCTTCCTCGCCCCTTACTTGGCCTTATCTACTCCCCTTCCTCCATTCACTCACAGATCTGCTGTCTTTCACTCCCACCACTCCCATGCATTTTTCCTCACCTTTTCTCATCATCCCTCTGCTTTGCTTCTTCAAATTCACTTCATTCCTAAAACTCAAGAGAAATTCAAGCTTCTTGGGAGAATCAGAGAGGGAAGAAACCAAAATCTGGTGAATTAACTATATCAGTGGAGAACGGGAAGCTCTAGGAGCCTTTGAGGGAGAGGCTGACACAGTTCTGCCAGCTTCCTACCACGCGTTTATGTTTGAGCTGAACTTCTCACTATGTCCGAATTACCTGTCTCTAGAAAAGGGCATTAAACTGTAACTAAACCACCTTCAACAGGAAAAACTGACCAAGCAGGGATATTAACTCTCCCCTTGGAAAAGTGCTGTGCACCCCTGCAACGTGGTATAAATGACAAGGTGACTCACTCTGGACAAGCGAGTCATTCATGGGATGAGTTGCACTCCTGGGAGGCATCTTTTAAAAGCTCTCCTGGGTTAAAAGATTTCTGGGGTTTTTTCCATGGACATGAAGGGCCACCATTCATCTGCAGCCTCTTCTGGCAATATTGCAGGCAGAAGAACTGGTCACTCCAGAGAGCCAGGAGCAGGTGGCCAAGGTGGACGGTTGTTTTCTTCCTTTCACAGTGGAAAACCGAAGTTAAAAAAATAAGTCAAGAAGATCTCCTTCCAAGGAGAATGATTTACTAGAAGGGGATTTTTTTCATGTGGGTCCTTCTCAGGCTGGCTCCTGCTGGGGGGCTGCTGGGGCTGTCATTGTTTACTATGGATCTCTCCCTGTCTTGTGCTCAACAAGTAAAATGTGTGCACGTACAAAATTCTTTTCCTGTGTTTGTTGCTTCTTAATTTTCTGTTGACAACAGAAAACTTCAGTATGAAACTGAATTCCCCCACCCTGGTGGATTCGGGGAAATTATTGCTAAATAATTAGAATGGTGGAGAGGGTGGAAGGATTGGTTCCAGGTTAGAACAAAGATCTGAGCCCTGCAACCCGAGAAAGTTTTTAGATACAGAGTCTGCACCCGGGATCGCACCCAAGGCATCACAGTGGGAGAAGAGCTGGTGCCTTGTCACCAGATACGAGGATGCAGATGAGTCCTGCTGCTTGAGTTCAACCCCTGTGGACTTTGGATGGAGACTGGGGCCAAACTGCTGTGAAATTGCTCAGCAGAGACAAAAATTAGATGTAGCAAAGCCAAGCTACATCTTCTAAAATCTCCTTCTCTGGAGCCTGTCCGGGCCCACCTGGCTCTGTTCCTGTGTGTCCTGCCCTGGGTGTTCCTGCTCTGGCAGGGGGGTTGGACTCTATGATCTCCAGAGGTCCCTTCCAGGCCCTACCATTCTGTGATTCATGATTTTAAGCATGCTCTGTAGAGGTGCTTTGCAGTCTGTGCTTGTCTGGCTCGCTGATCCAGCTGCAGCATCTGAACTGCTGGTTGAACTTTAGCTGCTGGAAGGGCCAGGGCTGCGTCACTTGGTCTTCTCCAAGTGATGAAACGTGCTCAAATAAAACAATAACTGTAAGTTGAGTTCATAATGACTTAATGACTTAATAATAATAAAAGTTAAGTTAATAGTAACTTAATGACTTAATAACAACTAGGTTGTTGCAGATGAGTAAAGGGTGGTTCTTTTTGCCTGGAGGGAAATGTTGCTTCCTACCTTCTGATCAGCACAGCTGTTTCATAGAATAGAATCACAGAAACAGAGAATTGTTTAGGTTGGAAGAGACCTTTAAGATGATCAAGTCCAACCACTAACACAGCACTGCCAAGTCCACCACTAAACTATGTCCCTCAGCACCACAGCTTTGAAACGTGTCAAGGGATGGCGATTCAACCACTGCCCTGGGCAGCCAGTTCCAGGGCTTGACAAGCCTTTTGGGGAAGAAATTTTTCCTGTAATATCCAATCTAAACCTCCCCTGGTGCAACTTGTGCAGTGTCACATGGTGTTGGCACAGAGTGGACAATAAATGGACAAAGCTAGTCTCTAATGTTGGCAAGAGAAGGTGATCTGAATGTGCTGGCTTTGGGCGGAGAAAAAAGCATCCTGCTCGAGACTTGGATTCTGCTGTGAATCACATTGTCCATCTTTCTGTCCCATCTCTGGCAGGTCTATAACCTGACTCAGGAATTCTTCCAACGAGGTAAACCAGTCAATGCTGAGAGCCAGAACAGTGTGGGCGTCTTCACACGGGACGTAGTGCGCAAACGTGTCAAAGCCGATCCGGATGACACAGAGGCCGTCAAGAGGCTGAAGCTGGCCATGATCCAGCAGTACCTGAAGGTATGTACACATGTCACTGGTCTTTGGTTTTAACTAACAGCAGACAAACCTTCAGCCTCGGATACCTGCCTAAGCGTTGCCCTTCACTGGGGAGTTGTTTTCTGTGGTCTCTTGCAGCTGGGGAAGTTTGTGGTTATATTGGTAACTTCTCCCTGTGAGGAATGGAGCAAACACAGCCCTGTTAATTTTTCTGGTGTGATTTAATGTTTTCTTACCACCTGGAGCTACTCTATTGGCAGGTTCTTTTAGTCGTGTCTTGTGCTTTACACGTGGCATCCCATGATGCTTCCTGGGGTGTCCTTTACCCTCTTCTGCTTCTGTTCATATCTCAAAGACTTTTGAGATATGAACTAATTTTGATACTAGTAATTTGCTGAAGAAATCCCTAGAAAGCATTTTGAAAGAGAGGCAAGAAAATCGTGTAAACCCATGTCCTAATCATCTTCCTTCGTGGCTTCCCTAGTTCTTTTTATTTCCTTGATGACTTGGCTTAAGTGAGTTGTCTGTAGGATGAGAACTTCCACAGATAAAGTGTAACAGTCATTCCTGTTTCAATTGTAATGAATTAAAGGGTTATGAAATGAGGCAGGGGAGGCAAGCAGCACTCTGCGGTGTGGGTCAGTGTGTGGTATTCACTACTTAAAGCTGAGAAGCCAAAACAAAGAGAAATAAAGACCTAAAGAGTCTCTCAAGGAGATCTGTGATAAAGCTATTTGAACCCAGGCATCCTGAGGGCTATTCTGATACCTCGGTGTCCGAACACAAGAGCATGTATCACAGGGTGTCTCCACAGCTCTGATGTGAAGATAAGTTACTTATTGGTTATTTCTTGTGTTGCCCACGTTCCATCAACCATGCAGACAATGTTAGTCATTTGATACAGCTCTGGTTTTCCTGGTGGTTACTTCTGTGGCTGCTGCAGGTTGTCATAGCTGGTGACAAGTGTTGCAAATCCCTTCTCATGTGGAAATACCCAAGAACAGCAAAGCTTCTGATACTTAAGACTATCAGTTGCTGAGAGGGTGGGGATTAACTGGTGTCTCAGGCAAAGTACAGTCCTGGGAGTCGCCTCTTTGTCTCCCTGGCATTTTTCCTTCATGGCTGAAAGAATCAAAGAGCCATCAAATGTTCGTTACATTCGTAATGTGGGGTGTCCCCGTTGGAGCATCCAGGCAGGATGACCCAGGGTGCAGGGTTTGTGCAGTGGGCCAGCAGAACTGACCCCGGGTGGGTGCTGGAGAGGGCTCGCTCTGCCATCAGATGGACTGGAACCACAGCAGACTCAGAGGACAGGTCTTCTTCAAGACCTACCTGCTGGCGACCTGGCCTGGCAGCTGTGCCTGCTTAATCCTTCCTGGAGTCATTGGGCAGTGACCAGAAATGGGCAACCACCCGTTTGTCAGTACACTCACAGGAGCAGCCTCTGGACTACTTATTACCACTTTGACTTGTTTGCTTGACAGCCCAGCACAGGGATTCCTGCCCAGCACCAGGATGCTCCAAAGGGAGAGGATCCAGGCTTGCCAAGCTTCCAAAACCAGTCATTAAAGCCTGGAAAGGCCTGGAAAATGGGCCAAAGGGGGATGCAAGGAAGTGTCCTGTTCCCTTTGCCTAAAATGCTTGAAGAATTACATTGTGACTCCGGTGGTCTGAAGATTTTAAGATCACTGTGTCCCACACATCAGTATTATCATTAGAAACTTATCACAAGACAGGCCAAACATCCTGCCTTTGTTCCAGGGATCGCTGGAAGCTACGGCTGTGCCTAATCCCCTGCAAACATTATCCAATGGGTCCCGAATCTAAAGCTTTGATAATCACATCAAGTGAATCCAACCCAAGTGTCTCACGTCTCGGTATTTCCCTTTTCTGTCTCCTTCAGTTCCTCCTGTGCTGGGACCTCGCAGTTCTGGCAGACTGTTAGCTTGCTGCTTGCTGACTGACAGCACGTTGAAAGCTGCAGACAGCAGAAAGAGCTGCCAAAAGTTTTTCTTGACTCCTCATGGGAACATTTATTAACATTGGAAAGAACATCTGATTAACATAGCTTCAGCTTCTGCTGTTGGAGCACCAAGCAGCCAGTCCCTGGCCGGTGAAGTAGGTTTTAAATGATAGAGAACAGTCAAAACTGTAACCCAGAATCAGGCAGAAGGAAAGACATCACCTCTGAACTCTGGATGATGCCACCATGGCTGATGCAACCAAAGCTAATGCATCTTGTTACCAGGACAGAATGGTTTCTCTGGTTGGAAAGAAGGCTAAGGATTGATTTTGTCCAATCCTATGGCCAAACACTGATTTCATAGCATCTTAGAATGCCCCGAGTTGGAAGGGATCTCCAAAGGTCATTTAGTCCAAACCCCCCTTGCAGTAAGCAGGGACATCCTCAGGCTGCTCAGAGCCTCATCAGGCTTGAGGTGCACTTCTTTACTAGCAAAGATAACATGGTCCAGGAGTGGGATTCAGGACTGCCAGCTTGTGCAGCTCCTCCATGCCCTTGCGGTGCTGTGCTGTCACAAAATGGGTCGCTGTGTGGCCACGTTTCTTTTGCGTTGCTTTTCCTCAGGTAGAGAGTTGTGAGAGCAGCTCCCACAGCATGGATGAAGTGTCGCTCAGTGAATTTGGAGAATGGACCGAAATCCCTGGGGCTCATCACATCATTCCTTGTGGCTTCATTAAAATCGTGGAGATTTTGGCCCGCTCCATTCCTGAGTCCGTCATTCAGCTCCGCAAACCGGTCAAGTGCATCCACTGGAACCAGTCAGTCAGCAAGGAGATTGAGAGGGTGGCTGACCACAACAGTGACCTCCCCGAGGAGGACAAGGGCTCCGATGTCTTCGTAGAGTGCGAGGACTGCGAGTTCATCCCAGCTGACCATGTCATTGTGACTGTGTCCCTGGGAGTGTTGAAGAAACGCCATGAGAGCCTGTTTCACCCCCGCTTGCCTGAGGAGAAGGTGATGGCCATTGAGAAACTGGGAATCAATACAACCGACAAGATTTTCCTGGAGTTTGAAGAGCCTTTCTGGAGCTCTGAATGCAATAGCATCCAGTTTGTCTGGGAAGATGAGGCAGAGAGTGAGAGCTTGACTTACCCCGAGGAGCTGTGGTACAAGAAGATCTGCAGCTTTGATGTACTCTACCCACCAGAGAGATACGGCCATGTCCTGAGTGGCTGGATCTGTGGAGAAGAGGCTTTGATTATGGAGAAGTGTGATGATGAAACTGTGGCAGAAACCTGCACCGAAATGCTACGTAAATTCACAGGTCAGCCATGCTCTGGTTCCTTTGGTGGGTGGAGAAGAGAGGGAGAGTGGGGCTGGGGTGTTGAATAACCACGAGGGAGGAAACACACTAAGGTAATTTTTAGTTCCTTGGCACTTTTCTGTCCCTTTGCGTGGGCTGTGTGCGTGCTTCCACCTCCTGCTTGGGTGTGCCTGGAAGCTATTTATACAGAGGGGCTGATAACCAGCTCAGGAAGTGGTGGGCAGAAGTGCTGGAGGATTCCACATCCTCTGCTTTATTTAGTCACCGATAAGTCTTTGGCAGCTGGAGCTGCTGGACTCGCTGCTCCTGAAGACTGCTTTCCACTGTGGGAAGCAGCACAGCTCTTCCAGAGCCAGTCAAGTTGGACCAGGTTTAGATCAGTGGAGATGTGGTGGTCGAATCACAGCCCTGACTTTTCATTCCCCAAGAGGCTGTATAGAAATCTCATTGGCCTAAAGTCTGAAGAATCCATTGACCTTGAGAACTTCTATTTTCTGGGTACCTGCCAGATTTGCTACCACCAACACGGAGGATGTGGTTTAGCGGTGGACTTGGCAGTGCTGGGTTGGTAGTTGCACTTGATGCTCTTAAAGGGCTCTTCTAGCCAAAAGGATGCTGTGATTCTATGAGCTAGAGAAAGGGACCTGGAAGCTGAGGATGACCTGTGCAACTGGCTACTGCCAAAAGAGGTTTTATGCTTTACTACTCTCTTCAGAAATCATGGGGTAGAGACTGGATTCAGAAACCCTAATGCAGCAACCAAAACCAAATCCTTGTTTCGGCTTGTTCAGTGTTGTCCTTCTTCTGGATGTTCACAGAATCATAGAATTGTTTAGGCTGGAAAGGACCTTTCAGATCATCGAGTCCAACCGTTGACTCAGCACTGCCAGGTCACTACAAACCCATGACCCTCAGCACCACATCTACACAGCTTTGAAACCTCTCCAGGGATCATGGGGACTGTACCACTGCCCTGGGCAGCCTGGGACAGGCCTTGGCAACCCTTTTGGGGAAGAAATTGTTCCTCAGGTCCAACCTAAACCACTCCTAGCACAACTTGAGGCCATTTCCTCTTGTCCTATCACTTGTTCCTTGGGAGCAGAAACTGACCCCACCTGACTCCAACCTCCTGTCAGGGAGCTGTCAAGAGCCAGAAGGTCTCCCCTCAGCCTCCTTCTCTCCAGGTTCAACAAGCCCAGGTCCTTCAGCTGTTCCTCACCACCCTTGTGCTCCAGCCTCTTCCCCAGCTCCGTTGCCCTTCTTTGGCCACACTCCAGCCCCTCAATGTCCTGCTGGGAGTGAGGGGCCCAAAACTGACCCCAGGATTTGAGGGGCAGCCTCCCCAGTGTCCAGACACACGGTGAACCTTTGGGTCCCCTACAGCTTGCAGAGAAGTAGATGAATCAGTGAATGTTGGACTTGGGACAGCTTCTGCCTCCTGAGCTTTCTGTTTGCAGTGGTGTTGGGTGTCCCTACGTCGCATCGCAACGTCAGTACATATGCACCTTCTTCCCTCCTGACCTCATCAGGCCAACTGCTGCCCTATGCAGGCATAGCAGGAGGCTCTTCTCTTTAAGGCCAAGTTGTTCCAGTGGTGACATCTCTCAAGACATATAAACAACCTCTTCTTCCTTAAGACTTCTTTTTTTTTTTTTAAACTGCCTTGATTCCTCAGTGGGAATTCATCTCTTTGGGTCTTTTTTAGCTTGGCAGAAGGGAGTGTGCTCTCCCCCTTCCTTCTTGGGCTCCTTCACTGTTACTGTTTGCTTGCACGTGTTGGATGTTCCTCTCTCCTTCACAGGATGGAAATATGTTGGCACCGGGTCCTCGGTATGTGCTGCAGTTGCTGCTCCAGCTGATACTGCACCTGGTCACTGTCCATCAGACCGTTCAGTGTGAGCTCTGCCTCAGCCTTCTGCTAATCCTGGGTTATCTAACCCTGGAGAATTTCAGACTGAACTTAGCAGGGCCTTGCCCTGCAGCGAACATTGTGTGCATAAGCTGAGAGGTGACCTGTCAGCTGCTCAAAACTGCGAGGAGAAAGCTGCTTCTTGGAGCACCCATTACAAAACGTGACCTGTTCCACTTGCTGCCCCCAAAAAAACTTGTTAGTTTCTAGAAAACATTTTCACAGATGTCCCAGGGTGGCCTTGCTGAGATAGCTGGGTTGGTCTGGTTACCTTTGCTCCCATTTTCCCCAGCAGGTTCCCAGAAGCTGGGCTGATCTGGGCCAGGGGCCAGGCTGAAATGACAACAGCGTGTTCAGCTCGCCATGCACCTACCATCCACTCACTTGTTTCCTTGGGAGTGTCAGAGTGGGTCAGACCAGCTATGTGGTGGTTGGGGGTGGACAAAGCAGCCATCTGATCTGATGGTAGTCCATTCTGAAAATGACTGGACTCCTCTGGTCCACCAAACCCAGCTTTTGAAACATTTTCTACCACCCGACTTCATGCAAGTCAGTTGAGTTGGGAAACTCGTCCTCCTAGCTCAATGACTCTGTCATAAGGCCATAAGATCTTTCTGATCTTCCATACCTCACTTGGTGCTCTGTGACATCTTCTGAAGAAGCTTTTCTTTACTGAGTAGAGAGAGAGTAATGAAAGTAGGTGGCACGAGCCTTTTAGAGCTCACTTTGCCTGTTGTAGCTTCCGGGTGTAAAATTTTCCACGTTCTTCTTTCTTATTCTCCTACAAAAGAATTGCTGCATTACCAGGTGGGTTCCCATCTTCAGTTGTGCCTTTGCCAAAGACCTTCACTTTGGCTGCTGAGGGTGTTAGACTAGTCCTACACTAAAGCCACTCTTTTAGTCTTGGCATTGCTCCACACCACAGGTTTCTCCCTGGCAGGAGATGATCTGCCTCTGTGACCTTAAACTTCACATGCAGGTTAGCGTTGTGGGTTACCTGCCTTTGCTGTGAAAAGGATTGTTCTGACCTCAGAACCATTGGCAATTGCTGCTTTCCACAACTGGGGGGGCAGTGTCCTCTAAATCAGATTAATTGGGGTGCTTTCAGAAGATCAGAAGTCTTTATCTGGTTGCTTTGTTGGCCAAGCTCCGAGCATTGGAAGCCAGAAGCCAGTAATTGCAGACCTGCTTCCTCCTGAAGGACTCACTTATTTGTCATGCTGGGGCTGGATGTGCCATGAGGTGTCCTTCCTGTCCTCCCAACTATTTCTCTAGAGAGGAACTATCTAACACCCCATGTGAAGGCCTGGGACACCCTAATGTCTCTCTGGCAGTCAACACTGATGTGTGGGTATTAACACAGATCTCTCTTGGCCTTGATGGGATCTTAGATACCCTGCTCTCAGGTAGGCAACTAAATTCTGGTGCCTTAATTTAGATCTGTGAGTTAATTTTATGATAATCCTGTGTCTCATCATCAGTCCCATAACCAACCAATCTGTGTAGCCACAGCTCCCAGTAGCTGAATATGGACAGGATTGTTTGAGGCACGTGGAGTTACCTTCCATAGCTTCACAAGGGGAACTCTGTGGTGTAAAAAGGTATGCTCTCCCTTTTTAGTGAAGGCTAAGATCCTTTTTCAGCCATTTTATCTCTCTTTGGACAGTGGATACATTGAAGTTTCTACATCTGGATTAACTGTTACTTTTATCTGCAGGCAAAGGCAAATGTTTACTCATCTATTGAAAGGCAGGTTGAGAAAGTCCAATTAAATTTGGTTCACTCAAATGCCCCTGACCTCTAGGTCCTACATCCTCTTAGTAGCAGAAATCCTACAGCAGTCTAGACATCCTCCTTCCATCCTCAAAAGCCTTCTTTCCGTACCGTGTGCATCCCACAAAATGGATCTGTTGGATTTTAGGTTCATTATGGGGAGCAACTGAGTAGCAGTTGGAGTGAGCAATGCAGGTTTTTGAAAGCTTTCTGACAGCTTTTCCTGTGCCCTGGCAGAATGAGGGTTTGCCTTCTAACATCCTTATCTCCACTCCTCTTTGGAGGGACACGTCTCCCACGAGACTACTCAGTTGAGCACCCAATTAAATACCTGGGTATTTAGTGAATCATGTGCTTGGTCACCACTGTGGCAAACGAGATCAGGAAATACTCCGTATTTTCAAAAAAAAAATAATCCATGGCCAGTGTGCCCTGAAGCTTCCCAGTCTTTTCTTCTCTCTCAAACACGGTCTTACTTTTTGTCTTCTCCTGCTTTCCACCCAGGGAATCCAAACATTCCGAAACCTCGCCGGATCCTGCGGTCCTCCTGGGGCAGCAATCCCAACTTCCGTGGGTCCTACTCTTACACTCAAGTTGGGTCCAGTGGGGCTGACGTAGAGAAACTTGCTAAACCACTGCCTTATGCTGGAAGCTCCAAAACTGCTGTAAGTATGGCCCAGAAGGGTGCTGTGGCAAGAAGATGAATGTCACGCTGAGCAGTGGGTCTTTTGGGGGGAGGTTGAAAGGGACAAGTTGGGCCTCTATTGTTTTTTTTTATATGTACCCCCCTGGACAAATAATGTGTATAGGATTTTACCTCTAATGATTGGAATCTCTGGGATTCTCTCTTTTTTCTCTCTGAAATTGTCATAGAATCATAGAATAGAATCATTCAGGTTGGAAACAACCTTCAAGATCATCAAGTCCAACTGTCTACTAAACATTATCATGACCACTAAACCGTGTCCTGAAGTGCCATATTTAGATGTTTTTTGAACCCCTCCAGGGATGGTGACTCCACCCCCTCCCTGGGCAGCCTGTCCCAAGGCCTCACCACTCTCTCAGTAAAAAAATTTCTCCTCATATCCAACCTAAACCTCCCCTGGGGCAACTTAGGCCCAGTTCCTCTCGTCCTATCACTAGTTACCTGGGAGAAGAGACCAACACCCACATCACTCCAACTTCCCTTCAGGTAGTTTTAGGGAACAACAAGGTCTCCTCTCAGCCTCCTCTTCTCTAGACTAAGGACATCTCCGTGGCTTTTGGAATTGCGCTCTCTGCGTTTGAAGACCACTAGCCTTGTTGGCCAGTTCAGAATTGCCTAGGAAAGCCCGTTCCTCTGTCTGAAAGCACAGCCTGAACACGGAGCGTTAAACGTGCGACCCCTGCTGATGGAGAGGTCGGAATGTGTCAGACCTTCGTGTGAGGAAACCCTTCTGTGCTGGCAGCAGAGGGGGAGGGAGGCCCAGTCCTTGTCTGAGTGACTCATGTGTTGGCAGGGGATGGTGAGTGTGGAGAGCGAGAGAGCCCGTGGAGATGGTTTCCACAGCTCAGCTGAGGAGCAGTAACAATGCGTTAGGCCAAACTCGCCCCGTCGTTCAGGGGTCTGTCCCCGAATCCAAAGACGATGGCTGATGAATATGCAGCCTCCATGTATCTGCCCAGACCATCTCCTCCATCCAGAGCCTGACCCCACCACGTGATTTTGTTCAGCACAGAAATCATAGAGTCTTAGAATGGTTTGGGTTGGAAGGGACCTTAAAGATCATCTCGTTGCACTAGGGACACCTCCTACTAGACCAGGTTGATCAAAGCCCTGTCCATACTGGCCTGGAACGCTTCCAGGGATGGGGCATCCACAACTTCCATGGGCAACCTGTGCCAGTGTCTCACCACTCTCAGAGTTAAGAACTTCCTGATTTCTGATAGAAATCTTCCCTCTCGTGATACCCCACACGTGCTGTGCCTGTCCACCACACTGGGAGTTTGAGAGCCAGCCCTCTGAACACGCTGCTTTTTAGTGATGCTCACGGGGAATGTGGGAGGGCACAAAAACCTTGGTCTCCTTTTAGCCTCTCATCTGCTTCCTGGTAAGTGCTGCTGAGCATTTCCACTGTTCTTATCCCCTCCAGCCCATGCAAGTGATGTTTTCGGGGGAGGCCACGCACAGGAAGTATTATTCCACGACCCACGGTGCTGTGCTCTCTGGGCAGAGGGAGGCCGCTCACCTCATCGAGATGTACCAGGACCTCCTGCAGTGCCAGAACTGAAAGGCCCTGTGTTTGCCAACACCACCAACTCCCAAAGCCTAGTAGAGGTCTTTGGAGGGGGTTCCTTTTTTTTTTCTTTCTTTCTTTCATTTCAGTTCGCAGTAGAACAACCTTTACCTTTTTCTATTAAAAAAAAAACAAACCCAAAACAAAAAAGCCCTAACTGTTTAAAAAAATTAGTCATCGATAGCTTCATTTCCGTGTGCTGTATTGTTAGCAGGGAAGGGTGCTCCTTTTGTCTGGGAAACTGTTTCTTTGTCATTTTAATTCTAATTTCACTTTTGGTGCCTATCGAATATATTATTTTCTTTTTTTTTGTTTTCCTTTCTGTATTGTAAGTGCCTTCTATACTAAAATAAATGTTGTAATAAAAAACAGACCGGGTCCTTTGATACTTCCCAGATGCTTCGCTCGGTAACTTGCAGTTCTTTTATTCCATGTTATAAAAATAAAGGTTTTCTCCCTTCCTACAGAATTTGAAGTAGGAAGATCTTGAGATAGATCTGGGTACACCAGATAGTGCTTGATCTTCCCCCTTGGTCAAAAGAATTGCACCTTAGAGGTAGAATTGTTTGTCCAGATTAGAATCAGAGAATGGTTTGGGTTGGAAGGGACCTCTCAAGGTCATCCAGTCCAACCCCCCTGGGCTGAGCAGGGACACCTGCAACTAGAGCAGGTTGCTCAGAGCTCCGTATTTAATGTCACCTCTCAGTCACCTTGTGCAGGCCTTTGTGCTTCAAGAAACCTGCATGATTTGGTTCACAAAATGGTTTTGAGGTGTGCGAAGGAGGCTTCTCTCTATGGAAACTAAATCAGGGGCACTTGCCCAGGTACAGTGCAAGCCTGTAGAGGGAACATTGAAGTCTAACCTATCACTTGTCCTTCAGAAATTCTGGAACCGGGTTGTGGAAGGAGTGTTCATGCCTGTGCACCGGACTAAAGTGCAAAGTAAAGCCCCCAAAGTACCTTGTTAATGCAGATACAGCTGGAGTGTATTCTGCAGGTGTCACTGGGGCAGCTGGTTCGAGGGGAAAACACCGTGCAGGCTTCTCTGGGAGTGTGGGTGAGGAGAACGATGAGAAGCAGCATTCTTGAACTGCCTCTGTGCTGAAGCTCCATTTCTCTTGGACAGCAATCCCCAAAACAGGTGAGGTTTTCACCCCAGACAAGAAAGTCCAAAAGTCTGAGTGACACCATTGACGTTGAAGAGTTTTCTTAGGGAGGTCAAGACCGTTGCCACTAGTAAGGAGTTCTGAAGGAATGTCAACACTTGGCTCAGTCATGCTACATCTGGTGTAAAAATACATTTTTCCATGGAGCTTACATGGAGTACCTGACATGGGCTTCACTGAAAACTGCTGAAATGCAATTATCTCAGATTTACGCTTCGTCCAGATACAAACTGGGCAGTGCTGGGTTATCTCTGAAGAGCTGAGGCTTAGGATACAGGTTGGAGAGCTTGGTTTTCCCTGCGGGAAAGCT
Organism: Actenoides lindsayi; assembly: GCA_025331215.1. Classification (NCBI taxonomy): domain Eukaryota; kingdom Metazoa; phylum Chordata; class Aves; order Coraciiformes; family Alcedinidae; genus Actenoides; species Actenoides lindsayi. The sequence goes on along the minus strand of WTSP01014649.1, from coordinate 964 downwards.
GCATCTCACACCAAAATGATTTTTACCTTGTTTGAGAGGAGGTGGCACCCCAGAACCTCTTGACACACACTGAGAGTCCCCATGTCCCTCCTTTTATGTTCAGATTGGGCCCAGTTGTGTATAAATGATGCATTCTTACATTAAACTACAAAGCAAAAACCTGGGAGATGCTGTTTTAGGGGACTGCCAGACCAGCCAGGGTTTATGGGCTGATTGAATAGGTGTCCTCACCTCCTTTGCTTGGGTGGTAGGAGCTTCTCCTGCACGTTTTGGGCAGAGAGGCCAGTGCTGCTGAACCACGAGAAGACTGAAGAGCAGTGCCCAGAACAAGGAATGCCTGGCGAGGTTTCTTCCTGAGCCTGTCAGCTCCTCCTTGTGTGATCTGTAGAGCATCTCTTCAGCTGAAGAGCACCTCTGGCAGTGACACTTCTTGCAGTGCCTGAGTAGAACTGCTGGAAAAGTCATTCAAATCTGCGTGAAAAAATAGCTACAAATAAAACTGATGAAAAAAGGGAAGTTAACAAGAAAAAGCTTTGAAATTTGACTTGGATTGAATAAAGAAATCATAGAATCTTGGAATGGTTGGGGTTGGAAGGGACCTTAAAGATTATCTCGTTGCATCCTCCCTGCCATTGGCAGGGACATGTCCCACTAGAGCAGATTGCTCAAAGCCATAGCCAAACTGGCCTGGAACACTTCCAGGGATGGGACATCCACAGCTTCTCTGACCAACCTGTTCCAGCTTCTCACCACCCTCACAATGAGGAATTTCTTCCCTAAATCTAATCTGTCTACCCTTGTTGAGTTTAAAACTGTTACCTCTTGTCCTGTCACAACACTCCCTGATGATGGGTCCCTCCTCATCTTTTCTGTAGGCCCCCTTGAAATCCTGAAAGGCCCCCAGAAGGTCTCCCCTTGGGGAGCCTTCTCCTCTGCAGGCTGAACCCCCCCAGCTCTCCCAGCC
>WTSP01014648.1:131789-142947 GCA_025331215.1 Actenoides lindsayi | reverse complement strand
TGTAGCCGGACGGGGTGGCAGGGGATTGGTGGAAGTGTGGCAAAGCGGTGTCCGGGGAGTTGGAGCAGTGGGAAATAATTAGGCACTACATCTTTCAATGTCTTTTGCCAGTACTCAGGAAAAAAAAAAAGAAAAAAACCCCAAAGCAAATATAGTCCTTTCATTAGAAACAGTGCAATAAAACTAATATTTCTTCCCTGAACATATAGCACCAAGGAGACATCCCAGCATTTGGAATGTACTTATTTCTCAGCTACAATTAACGAGTTAATATGATTCCATCATCTGAAACACTTTATGTTCTTTCTTTTACAGACTGTTTTTTGGTAGTTCTGATTTAGTAGGGCTTTTTCCTTCCATCAGGATAAAGTGCTTTATTTAGGGGTTTGTTGTTTTTTTTATTAAGCTGATATAAATGGTTTCACTACTATGTAAAATACCCAACAAAAAATATATAAGTACTTTCCCTTCAAAATCCTCCAGCAATTTTTTTATCATTGATCTTTACAGTACTTCTTACATAATTATAAAACATGCTGAATGTTTAGAAACTGTTACACCAATAGACTGGAGTGTGCATATGTGTGTGTGCATGCTCACATGGAGAAGGGAGCGGGGGGCGAGGATTGAAGAACCTGAATAACAATGATTTTAGAAAGCAGAGGTTAGAAAGAAACATGCCTTTACACAATGCACACAGTTGTACCTTCCTTTCTGTAATTTAGACAAAACCAAACTGAAGGCATGCGGGAAGCTAAGCATGGTACATCAATATTTATGCTGCTTGGAATTTACAAGCCAGCAAGCTCCTATGTAAACACCTGAGCTACATAAAGGATACCTTGTTTTCTGCACATTATTCTTCAAGTCATATGCTCGGAAATAAAGATTTCAAGAGTATATTGGCCTGCTTGAATTTTCATTTTATTTAGAAAGTTGTCATTTATGAGGCTAAGCCTCAACTCAGAAATTTCCTATTTTAATGAAGGTGCATATTATTTACTGCATGTACTATCTATGAATACGTTATTTCAAAAATGCTTAAATTGGATGAAAAAGAATCTACCAGCATTCCCTTCCTCCTCCTGTATAGCGATCACATCCTGTTCAGCAATTTCTGTGTGAGATACTGAAATGAAGCAAATAACACATTTTTCTTTAAATTGACATAGATGGCAATTTATTCTAGGTTCTTTGCCATATTCATAATCTATAAACTTAAGAATAACATTTTCTACAAATTCTGGAGAGTTCTGCACGGACAATTTTCAGCTCTGTCAAGTGAAGCCGAAGTAATATTCTGGTGTCATGTTTACAGCCATCTGTGTAGATGCAAAGTCAAGTTTGGACAGCTTTGATCTTGATAAGGTGCAGAAATTTTGATGTGAGGGATGACTACCTTAGTTTGAAAGCACAAATGGATTAAAATGGGACTGGGAAGAAATGGTCAGAAAGGTAAGGCTCTTTTCAGACTAAGTTTTCTAAATACCATTAGATAGTAGTTAAAACAACAGTAGCCATATTTGGAAAGATTACAGTGCTAATATCTTGGTCATGTCAACAACCTGTGGAGACAGTTCTACAAGATGAAAGAAATACTCATGATGTTCCTCTGCTTGGAAGAAGTGGGCATGCAAACATCATCAGTTCAAGACTGGCAACACAAACACAGGTTCAGAATGGATAGAAATGCTCACTGATATCTGTGCATTTGTGACTGTGAGAGGAGTAAACTTCAGGCTTTTAATTCCTTGGAAAATAAGCGTAACACCAGCTCTTTGAGACACTCTTAAATGTATATGATGCCTTAATGACTGTTAAGCATCACAGTTCTCTTAGTGGCTTGTAGATAATAGCTGCCTTCTAAGTTAAGAAGGTGAAAACTGTGATATAAAAATGCATGGAGACCTTGAGAGAGAATTATTAAATAGAAAGCAGACAGTTTTGCTGTCAAGCTGCTGGAACTAAACCAGAAAATGAAAGAAAAAACATTTTAAAAAATTTCTTTTAGGAAAGAAACATCTAATACCCTTCCATGGAATCTTCCATTTCAGGCCAGATACATGGAATTATTTTTTTAAAGTTTGTCACACATAAGTCTGCAGAAATTCTAGTAATTCATAGCTTAACTGTTTCCAAATGCAACATGAATCAAATGTGCCCTGAAGGAAAAATGATCCCCTTTCTTGTTATCATGGGATTACTACAGTTCTGTGGAGTTGCAATTTTAATTGAAAAACATAATTTTCCATAATATCACTTGTGTGCACAGTTTAGAGTTGAATTACTATCCAAAAGTTCCTGTTCCTATTGTAATTTTAATTCACTTTTTGACAGGTAAGAACTTGAGTATCTGGCACCTGCTGTACAAATTGAGAAGTCACGCATTCTCCTGATATTTCTTTTTAAGACAAATTACCTGAGGATACTTTTCATGACCAGGTATTGGATTTTACCTGTCTCCTTTACAGAAAAAGATCAGAAAGCTGCATCTTTTGCCCTCAGTTTTGCCAGTTCCATAGTGAAGTTATTCTCCATTCTTTATTTGTATAAAAATGTTTCAATACAATACATGACTCCAAACATGTATCATGTGTTGTGAGAGTGTCTGCACAATGGAAAATGGCAAGTAACGCAGGGCTTGGGGCTCAGTTTCAAATTTATCATTTGGAAGCACATTCTCAAGTGGCTGACTAACATTATCTGTCTTTTTTTCCTCTAACTAAACACATCCATGTGAAAAGCAGCACAGTGGGCTTACAAAGCTTCCATTTCCATCCCCCTCCCTACAATCTTAATGTTATTTATTGAAATTTCTCTCTTATATTTAATGTAAAGAGAAAAGTTATTTTGCACTGCTACCACTGCAGGAGCTTTTTAAATGATTCAAGGTAGTATAGCTTTCATTTAGGTTTGTGCCCTCCAGTCTGTTTATACTGGTCGATACACTTGTCTGAAAAATATAATGGATTAGCACATCATTCAAGAAACTAGTCAGAAGCCAAGCTCAAGGCGACAGAGACCAAAAAGTAAATTACAGCCAGTAGTAGGGACAGGCCATGCCTACAGCTAGGAAACATCATATCAGTACAAAACCTGTATTCTGTGAGAATGTTACTTGAACTGAAATGGGTGAAAAATTTACACTGAAATGTTATAAAACAATCAACTCCATGATTTCATACGAAACTATAAATTCTACAGTTTATGATACATAATGCAAAACATTGATTCTCACAAGCAGTGCATGCTATAGTCACACCTCCTAACAATAGACATTATCTCTCTAACATAAAACGAATATTTGTCTCCAGTTAAGTACTTTTTATATTAGAGCTTATTTAACTCTTTTAAATATGTGCAAAACATAATATGCCAGAATTCATATTACAAAAAGGCCGTGAAAATATATTTCAGATAGGTAAAACAAACACACCCAAAGATGTAATACAGACTAAAAAAATGGAAGGTCATTTTCCTTAGCATACAGATGATTATTTACATATATGCTAAAAATTGTAGCTAATGAACTTCACCTTGAATGTTATCTGTATGCTAAGGAAAATCATAAGTGATCATTGTGTGTTATTTTTCTTTTTGAACCTCCAGAAGCTGATCAGAAAACCAAAATAAAAACATTTTATCTCTACTTCCTGTATTAGGTTTGGCAAGGTTTTGATGGCAGGGGGGCTACAGGAGTGGCTCTGTGAGAAGCTGCTAGAAGGTTCCCCCATGCCTGATGGAGCCAATGCCAGCTAGCTCCAGACTGGACCTGCTGCTGGCCAAGGTCGAGCTCATCAGTGGTAGTGCCTCTCTGATAAAACATTTACGGAGGGGAAAAACTGCTGCGCAACAGCAGTGGGGAGAGAGAAGTAAGAATATTGGAGAGAAACAACTCTGCAGACACCAAAGTCAGTGAAGAAGGAGGGGGAGGAGGTGCTCCAGACGCCAGAGCAGAGATGCCCCTGCAGCCCATGGTGAAAATCATGGTGAGGCAGTCTATCCCCCTGTAGCCCATGGAGGTTAATGGTGGAGCAGGTGGATGCATCCAAGGGACACTGTGAGCCCATGGGAAGTCCACACTGGAGCAGGCTCCTGGCAGGAACTGTGGCCCCAGGGAGATAGGAGCCCATGCTGGAGAAGGTTTTCTGGCAGGACTTGTGACACCACAGGGGATCCCATGCTGGAGCAGTTAATGAAGAACTGAAGAATTGAAGCCCTTGTGAAGGACTCAAAATGGAGAAGTTCATGGAGGACTGTCACCCATGCGGGCCACCCCACTCTGGAGCACAGGAAGAGTTCTCCCCTAAGGAGAAGGGAGCAGCAGAGACAATGTATGATAAATTGACGCAACTCCCATTCCCTGTTCACCCTGTGTTGCTGATGGGAAAGAGGTAAAAAAACGGGGAGTAAAGCTAAGTCCAGGAAAAAGGGAGGGTTGAGGGGGAAGGTGTTTTTAAATTTGGTTTTATTTCTCATTATCCTACTCTGATTTGATTGTAATAGATTAAATTAATTTCCCCAAGTCAAGTCTGTTTTGCCTGTGATGGTATCTGGTGATTTCTCCCTGTCCTCATGTCAATCCATAAGGCTTTCATTATATTTTCCCTCCGCTGTCCAGTTGAGAAGGGGGAGTGATAGTGCAGCTTTGGTGGGCATCTGGTGTCCAGCCACAATCAATCCAGAGGTTTATTACAGAGGCAATAACCTTTCAGAATATTAACATGGTGGGTGAAATTCACTGCTGAGATAGATCCTTCAGCTCAAAGGGAGGTACATCAGGAAGAGTTGTGTGACATGCTGAAAACTAGAAATCACTCTATATGACTATTAAGTAAAATCTTGAAGTTTCAAACAACCTAGCAAACGTATCAGCAGCGAAGAATGAGAAACTACCTGCAATGGGACCTCCAAAGTCATGTATCTGTGAGAGAGAATGTGTTTTCTGCAGAATGAGAACCAGCACTATCACTCCTTTTCTCCATTTCCATTCAACTGAGCTTATGTAGCAATTAGTTCTGCCTTCTGCTATTTTTAAATGTGCTTGTATCTTACACATGACTGCACGTATAGGCAAAGATAACACCAGCATTTCAGATTTCCCTCATGGCCATATCCCTGGTTTCACTTATTCACAAGATGAACAGAAGCAGGTGATTTCTGGACCTCAATCTGCCTATCTCTATTCCTCAGCTCTCACCACCTAGAGTCATTTTAAGCACCTTGTCTAGAATTCTGGGAGAAGGGAGAACATGCCATAGAGCAATGGTATTTGAAGGGATTTCTGATACTTTTTAGTTGATTTTTGCTGCTCATTGTAGAGCTAAAGGATCAAATGGAAAATAAGTGTTTATGTTTTGGATCAGTGAGAGTTTCTATAATCTAGGTTATTTCTGCTCAAGGAATCTGTCAAGCCCTTACCTCATGAGGAAACTTTTTGTTACCTTCTAGATAAAATCAAGTGGATTTGGACTCAATTCTTTGCATCTGTGTAGTATAAATCTCAATCTCCTGAAGGGAGAGGTGTCATAGTTGATCCTTTCAAAGTTGTGAGTATACTGCACTGATAATCAAGCTTCTATTCTAGTAATGAGTTGGTTTGTAAAATCACATTTGCATTGGCATATGTTTATTTCTCACTTGTCTACCCTTATGCACTACTTCTGGGACAGGAATCTACAGAAACACCAAAATCTTCCTTGTTTTAAGCAATGATCCCAATTTTAAAACATAATGCTCTATCACAGCTGAGGTCACAATGTTCAAATATGCTGAGCTTTCAATTCAATACAAAATCTACCTGTTCTCCTGGAACAAGGCCAACAAGAGACTGATGGATTTTGACACATTCTTCTCTGTTTTTCTTTTTTTCCTGGGCATGGACTATTGTTCAATGCCAACTACTATTTTAGATGTCTAGTTAAGGTTTCTAAAATTCAGATGGTGTATATCTTTATTTTAAATATATATACATCAAGAGGCACTTAGAGACTTGAGTAATTCCTTTCAGTATAACAAATCAATTAAACATTAAGCCCCATTTCCTACTTTTATAAGCACATGTAGTTGCACATTTTTGACTGGCCAAACAGTCAAGGATACACATGTGATCTGTGCACTGAGTTTGAGTTTTTATAAAGGCAAAGAAGGCATAAAGAAACAAAATGGTAACACACATTATCAACTCATTTTCACTACTGAAATAATTTTAATATTGTGAATGTATTTTGTTCGTAATTTTTCTCTCCAGAACTTTTGCTTTTGGTAAGACTGCCACTGATTTTAATGAGAGTTCACACAGTTCAAAAGTCCAAGCTCCAATCCCTCAAAGATTTAATTGAATAGCTTTATACACATCATTAGTTTCACAGCTTTCAGTGAGAATTCTTGTGTGCATGTTTGCAGGATCCAAGCCTTTGTTATGACATATTCAGCCTTTCTTCTACTCATACTCTAATTTACTACAACTTATAGCATTACCTTTTGTTACTGTTGATTAACACCTATCACTCAGAAGACTGTTTTCAGCTCCTTGTTGCTTTGTCAAATTTACGACTATTCAGAATAAATTTTTACAGGACACACATCTGTTTCAGACTAAATAATTTGGAAAATTTCAGCTAAGGCTCAGTCTAGACACAACAGCATTTTTTTCCACTCATGTTAAAGTAGTAAGATTTTCTTTAAGCAGTTATCACACCCCCATTTCTATCAGAAAATGGATTTGAAAGTGGCAGATGGAGTTGCCTCTATACCAGCAAGAGGCTATTTGCCATCCCAGTAAAAGTGCACTAAAATTTGTCTGAGTCATATTCCACTGAGCAAGAAACTGCTGCTTAAATAGATCAATACAAACCTTCTCTCTACTTACTTCAACAATGCCTCATGCTTTGATGATCAGGGGACAAGGGTGTGATCTGTACAGTGACCCACACAATTAAGGTATCAGTGGGATATTGCAGCCACCTTACCAAAGCTGCTCATTTCTGAAGTCTTTTCTGCTTTTGGATCCTGTAAGAAGTGGGTAACCTGATGGGCTGATTATACTACCTATGCCTGACATGCAGAGTCTCGGGGTGGGGAAGAAACTGCAGAGCCGTGTTGGGAACGCTTGCTGCTGCCACATGTAAGTGTAAGAGAGCAGCCAAATGAATATAAAGGTCTGTCTAGGGGGATTTCAATTTCAGTGGCCAAATCTTAACAGACTCCCTCCTTGGCAAATAGACTCCAACGTTTTAACAGCCAATGTCACTAATCACACCACACCATCCTCCAGTAAACTAAACATACTTCAGCCTACCAGAGCTCTTCACTATGTCCACGGGCCAAAATCAGAGCACAAATGCACATGCTCAGGGCTGTAAGGCTACAGCTGGACATTCCTTACTTCTTACTATTGTGGGACAGTTTATGACAGAGGTAAAGAACTTGTCAGCACAACCTTAATACTCCCCTTTCAATCATACAGATCCATGTAGATTCACACACAGAGATATAATATATAAAAATATATATAAATGCATGCATACTCCTAGCTATAGAGCTAATTGCATCCATAGTGCATCTTGCATTATGTCATCATACTAGACTATTATACAACACATCTAACAGAATACACATAAAAAAAAGCTAAAAGCTTAACAGCTTGTCTTTGTAGGACTGTTTGGATTTGTTTTTTTTTTAGCAGGGGAGGGAGATGGCTAATCATCAACTATTAGCATTTGTAAAAGGCTAACAGTTTTTATTGTTATATTTTGAAAGGTAAAAATTACCTATCCCTTGTAAACCCTTCCATGGCAAAATGAGATTCTCATAGTCATCAATCTCATTAAAAGTTAAAATTGAGCCTGCTTAGCATTAGCAAGGAATAAAAGGGTAAGAATGAGGTGTCTATGAGAACTATAGCTATTGACATCATTGACCTATAAATACGTCCTCTTCAAGTTGATATACAGCAATTCATTATCCCTGTTTTGATATAATTGCTATTACTGAAGGCACTTTGCTTTGAAGTGTTAATACAATTGCAGTTTATATTTCAGATTATCTGCCAAAAGAAAAAACTAATTTCTAAATATTTCATCATAAAAGTTGTCCTCAGCTTTTACACAGATAATTTAGTCAAATAATATCAGATAATCTTAGAGCAGATTTAACAGGAAATTGCTAGAGACTCCATCTAAGCAGCATCCATTTGCACTTATATAAATGTACTGAATGTGTAGGAAGACTTTTGACAGCTTGCCATATGTGATTTCATTCTGTAGCCTACCTACTTTACCATCAAAAGTTATATCCTTTGAAGCATTGCCAGAATTACTTTAGCCCAGTAGATATGCTAGATGTGCCCTTTAAAAGCCATATCATTTCCTTTCTACTCTGACTAGTTCAATGTAGCATCTGCTCAACTAAATTCCTTTGAAGGTTAAAACCAAAAAAACCCCTGTATTACAGCTCACTGAGATGTCCACTGTTGAATGAAGACCACAGGCGCAAGAGAATAAATAGGAGATAAATGAGACTATAAAAGAGAATCAGAAAATCATCAGCTATCATGGGAATATTATAATTATGCACACACAGAATAAATATTTGCATTTCAGGATAGGTAAGCATTTTATTTAAAATAATAATAATCCCTGAATTTTATACTTCCATTCCATTATGTTGATTGTTTATATGCAAATTCTGATATTGCTGTGACATGGGTGCTAATGCCATAATAAAGGATATCACACATCAACAACTTGATTTAAAATAGCAAATATAAATATGTATGTATAATCTCCTTTAAAATCTTTGGGTTCTACAGTTATTTTAAAAGACACTATGTTTTTTTCACAGCACCTTCCCAGGTGTTCTAGGTGATAATGAAGGGATAGTCCATATCATCTAGTATCACAAAGCAGTTGTGACATTTTAGAAATATCTTCAGTTTAGCTTCTTTAATTTCTACAAACGCTATTCAAGACTGAAGGCTTGTGTTTTTACTAAAGAGCTGAATGAATTCTAGTAATTACATTATTTTCTTGTCTGCTCAATTGAAAAGGTTTCAAAACACATTAAAATGGCAGTGTCCTTTCCTAATCTCTTGGAACCCTGCAATGTCAATTTTAATTAACAAGCTGTAAAAGTCACATTTTTATATCTGGGATTTTTTTTTCCAATTTCACTTATTATTTCACATGAATTTGCATCCTCACTAGGGAGGTTGCAGACTTTGTTAATCTGAAGGGATTTATCACAAGAACATGAGAATGCAGACTGGACTGTGCCAGAACTAGCAATATCACTGTCCAAATTAGGTACAGCACTAATGTGCTTATATCAGTTAAATAGCTCCTATCCACTTAGAACAGAATATGAATAATTTCTTTTACATGTGTGTATCTTCCAGTCTTCTGCAAAATACATGAGATCTTTCTTCACAGTCACAAAAGTACATAAACCAAGAAGAGTATAATGAGCTCAAAAAAAGAAGAGGAGAAAAGGAGGAGTATTAAGGAACCAGCTTTGATTTAGCCAAACAAAACAACTGGAATAGCCTTCATCAGCTTGTCCAATTTGAAATTCTTTCTGTAGACCCATTTCTGCCAAAATGCAGAAAGATAAATCCTTAAACTTGCAACGAGCATGAAATAGAAGCCCATCTCAGTGGGCTTCTCTCTAGAAACTGGAATTTGCTTATGTACATTCTAGTGACTGAATTGCTTTCTATTTTCAATTCTTCCCATGAATTGCCTTCTGATGGGAAGGCACTGTACTCTTAAGCAACAATGCATCAAAATTGAATTTGGGAGTTAACTAAGATGACAGACATCAGAAGAAGATGGGAAACAGATGGCTTTAAAATAAAAATATCATAATTGTTCACCCCTCCCAACCTGCAACTAATGAAATGTATACCTATCACAACAGAAAAAGTTTTCCACTACATTGCTTCAGACCCTGAAGACTGTCAGGAATGCATCTTTCTCCACAGTTCAACACTATCTCATCTACACAACAAATAAAGTCACCGTAAATGAAGTATATAATGTTTACAATTAATGTAGGAATCCTTTAAAATGCATTAATACAATGTTAATTCAGGTTAACTCAATCTAAATATATACATTTGGAGACAAGACAAAGAAATCAAGCTCCTACATGATAAAAATATTTAAAATAATTCAACCAATTTATAACCAATTTAGGGAACAAAAAAAGAGTAAGGAAACTGTCACTCTTATTCAAAGTACTAGTTGCTTAGAGGGACACAGGGATTGCTCAATAAGTTCCATGAAATCTCTTTATTTCCAGTCTAACATAAGCACCATGTTGACAGTATATACTAAAATGAGAACGATTTAAAAAAACCTGTGAAATCTTTTCATTGACTTACAGGCTATGGATCAGACTCAGGTCAGGTCAGGAGAAACAAACACAAGAGAGAAAGCTACTCTTTCACCAACACTACTAATGAGTTCTGAAAAAGGAAACGTCTCTTCCTACAAACTTTAAGTGACTCATACATGCTGCCTCAATAGGTGGAAGAGATACATTTACAATATTCATCATGGCTTTCTTAGGCATACATTATGGATGTTCAACAAGAACACATGGATAGCTCCATTGTCATTCAAGGACTGTCAGGAACGCATATAGCTTTGTATGCAATAAGTGTTGCCCCAAAAGAAACATCTTTCTGAAACGCAATAGGAAAAGGTATAGACTATGCCTCACTATACTGGCTACATCCTAGTTGAGCAATACTCAGTCTAGAAAATTCTCTCGCCCAAAAGACCCAAAGAAAGAATCTTAAACACAAAATAAGATAGGTAATAATTCTGTCATACATTTTATTAGTACAGAACCATATTTATTAATGTAATGGCTTAAAAGTTATCTGAAATGAAGTATGAACATGATACACCATATTAGTCTATAGATCCATGCAATCCCATTCAGCTAGATTAATTCCCCTCTCTATTTCACTGTTGCCAAACCTCACAATTTTATTGCCAATGGCGTGATATTTGATTGTAGCTTCAAAGCTACAGAATCATGATATTCCCAAAAATTCTCAGACTTCTCTTAAGTGTTGTGGTGGGTTGACCCTGGCACGGCACCAGGTGCCCACCAAGCCCTCCTATTGCTCCCCCCACCCCCGTCAGCA
>WTSP01014648.1:128557-131736 GCA_025331215.1 Actenoides lindsayi | reverse complement strand
TTATCAACACCCTCCAGCTCCCAGTACTGCAGCATAAGGGCTGAATGGGGAAAAGCAGCTCAGCCAGACCCATTACAAGTGTAAAAGTAAACTTCTAGCATTTGTGGTAGCCAGTGGAAAAAGAAGAGTTGAAAAACTAAAGCCACAAAGGCTGCAGAAAACCTTGACTGTTAATAAACCCTTAAAAAATACTTTCATGTACCTAATAACTTGGAACCACTCTTACTACTTGAGTTGATGCTGAGTCCCGTGTTCTGAATATCAAGGGTTGGCAAAATTTATTTTGGTTGATGAGGAAAAAGCAGCACACCTTCTCACATACCTGATTCTCAGTTGCAAGTAGAGGCAGCCTGCTATGTCTCTCCTCTGCCTTATTCCCATCTGTAAGAGCCTGGTGCACACTAGAGAGGCATTTCTTTTGTCTGTCTCCCTCACTGTTTTGATTCCCCTTGCCTCTACTATATGCACATGCTTTCTGTCTCCAACAAAAATAAACCTTGCTTTTAGATATATCCCTTTTGCTGAAGGAAGATATTTCCTCTCTTTTCTTTCTGCCTTACATTTCTAAGTCTGGGCAAAGGAGGTTTATCACTTCACTCTCTTGCCACATGAGAGCTCCTGTCTTTTGAAACAGGAAAATATAGTTTTCCTCTGCCTCATCTGGTCGCCAGTAGAAGTACCCCTCTGTTGCAGAGCTGGCTTTGGCTATGCCAGCACTGCTAGATCATGTTGTGCACTGAGATGGGTTCTGATGGTGGATCCTGATGGCATAGCTTGTGACAGGGCATTAAACTGCCTCTTCTATGGATTCATCTGCAGAGTGTCCTTCTGTGTCAGTGCCATGAGAGCAATAAGTAAGTAACCTCCAAGAGGACATCAGTTACTCAGTATCAATACAGGTAATTCTGAAGGAATGAGCAAACAGCAGAAAAAACCCCAAAACAACTTTTAATGTGAATGCTGTTGAAAAACTCAGCTAAGCAACCAAGATAAAGTATGGGTTCACAGTAAGCCTGACAAGTTCTCTGATGCTCTTTTTCCCTGTCTATTAAATGCAGAAACCAAACTGGGTACGTGCCCTCTCATGTTGTAACTATCAGGAGGTTGGTATCAGCTCTGTGAAACTGGAAACATGGCTGGAGAACGTCTTGGATAGCATCCAGGTTCAAATGCCAGAAAGAAATACAGGGAAACATGAGGTTAAAAAACTAAGGCAGCATAGGTCTATTTTAATGCTGAAGATGAGCAGGAGTGATGAAAGAATATAGATTAGCACTGGAAGAACAATAGTAAATGGATGCGATTGTCTTGGATTTTCACTACAAACCTTGGGGATTAAGTACCATCAGCCTTTGACTTGGAGGCTCTCTTAGCTAGAGCCCACATCACCTTTGCCCTGAAGGCATTCCCCAGAGAATTTGGAATGCTTCTCCTCTTACCAATTCCTCTGTTAACTCAGATTGAAAACAGAGCACATCACAGAATCACAGGATGTTAAGAGTTGGAAGGGACCTCAAAAGATCTTCTAGTCCAACCCCCCTGCAGGACCACCTAGAGCAGGTCTCGTAGGAATGTGTTCAGACAGGTTTTAAATGTCTCCAGAGAAGAAGACTCCAAAACCCTTCTGGGCAGCCTGTTCCAGTGCTCTGTCACCCTCACAGTGAAAAAGTTTTTCCTTATCTTTTTGCAGAAGTTCTTATGCTCCAGCTTGCACTTGTTGCCCCTTGTCCTATCATCGGACATAACAGAGAAGAGCCTGGCTCCATCCTCCTGACACTCGCCGTTTATGTGTTTATAAACATTAATGAGGTCACCCCTCAGTCTCCTCCAAGCTAAAGAGACTCAGCTCCCTCAGCCTTTCATCATAAGGGAGATGCACCATTCCCTTAGAGTGGATATCTAAGAAATACATCTCCCTTGGAGATGCTCCAAAAGAAGATCAGACTGAAGCTGTAATAATACAAGATGCTGACAAAAACAATATTAAAACATATCTCCTATCCTCGTTCTGAGCTGCTTGTTCCTGATCTCGTACTTTCACAGTCAACCCCTTAGTCGGTCTAGTACAACTGTCAATGAGGATTTGCAGCAGGAGATATCACTGAACTTATCTCAGTTTAAAATAGTTGTTTGGTTTTGGGGGTTTTATTTGTTTTGTTTGTGTGTTTGTTTTTGTTTTCAGGGTTATTTTTAGCTAAGATCCATTCAGTGACTGTGTTTTTAATACATATGGGCACTGTTTTATTTCATAACCTTAAGTCAGTTCCTGAGTTTCTGTGGCCTGACCTTTCTGAAATCCTTGGAAGGGGAATTCTGCCAAGTGAGCCTGCACTGTTTCACTGCTACAAATCTTGAATCATTTCATACTTCATAGAATGTTTGAGTTGGGACTTTCACTTACCCTGACTCAAGTACAGATGTAAAACAGAATCAGTCTTTAGAATCAGTGCATCTTGTAAGCATTCAAAAACATGTTTTCTTACTATTAAATATCAAAACCTATTAATAATAATTTACTTATTTATGTTGAGAAATAAAATTTTGATCATTCATCAGTAGAAATAATTTTTGACTTTAGTCTCAAAAGTAAAATAGTTACTTAATTTGTGAGTGTCTGTCCCCACCCCCTTTCTCTAATGTGCCAACATAGCATGGAAAAATATATTTGTATGTTTCCTACCGGCATCTGTTTTTCTCCCCCAAATACTCCACAGCTGTTTGTTTTATTGTGACTATATATAGAATATTCTCAAATTTCCACACAAATACGTTACAATGCAATCCAAAAAATAGCAAAATGCTTTGTAGCTAATTTGGATAATATGAATATTAATTCAGGAAGACTCTTTGTCTCAATAGGAAAGACAAATGTAAAACAGCTAAATTGTCTTAACCAGACATTTCTCTTAAAACAATCTGAAAACACTGCATCTACTAGAAAGCAAATGGTCTGGTTGTTAATGTTCTCAGTCCTATTTAGTACTGGAAAGAGTTAACAATTGCAATGAAAATACCTTATCAAAATCTTATTTTTAACATCAAATGCTAGAAATTATTAAGTGACATGAAAAGTCTTCAGCCTTCAAGTGTTAAAGCAATGAGGCTATATTTTATTGCACGGAGAATCTGTGTGATTCATTTTAACCAGTGAATCCCTTCTGCATAAAGGCTTTCAATGT